>BMAU01009176.1:662500-920391 GCA_019973935.1 Trichonephila clavipes
ATAGTTCAAAATTACGAGGTCCGTCTCCAAAAGCCCTCGTGTAGCTGAACAGTGCGACGTTAATATTCACCCACTCGATCATGAAACTCATTAAAACTACAAAACTTGAAGAAAATATGACAGCTTTGCCAACAAGCAACATTTCTGTAATATTAGTGATAAGTGTCTCTGATTTGCGTCCTTTATTAAGGTCTTGCACTTTTGAATCATTTTTAGTTCAGTTTTATTGGATTTTGTTCTCAAACCATGAAAGAAAAATTGAATAGTCCTTGAAAGCCGGAAAGTATACTTTCTCTTAATTAAATTATGCACTGGAATTCCGATTTGTATTGTGTACAGTAAGAATAATTATAAGCAAATGATTGGGGTGGCTGAGTCCCCCCGCACTACCATTAGCGTTAGCATCAAGTGCGCGCCTGCTCCCGGGTTAAAACATTTCGAAGTCTTCTCGCTTTCAATACTAAAAAGTAACACAATTATTCTTCATCGGAATTTTATATTCTTGTTCATTATTCAACATTAATTCTAAATGCTAGTTCTGTGAGGTTTAAAATTACAGTTCTAATAAACAGATATCTACAATTATAGCATTTATCTAAATTCTGTTTACAATGTCGCGCACGCAGTTTTACTCTCCTTACAGTTCAGCTATTATATCAAGAATAATGTTATATTTTTTATATATATAAAAATGAACTCGTGCGAAGAGCCGGCGTTTCAGCCAGTATACGTTTAATGTATCAGTAATGAAGAAGGTATTTTATTAATAATTTCTTAATACTAAATTAAGAACAAGTTTAATAATTATTAGGGACTTCCATGGGCTTGTCTTGTAGAACAAAGTTTTTCAAAGTAAGGTTTAATATCAGAAATTGACACTCTGAGTTATTTTTCTATATTTAGCTGAAATCTTTATTTTGTCTTCAAAGCAGCCACCGAAGAAAATCCGTTTAACAAAGGTAGGATGTTGAAAATGGTAATTGAATACGAAATTCTTTTTTTTTCAGTACAGATAATTCATCATCCACCTCTACTCAAAATTCAAAGAGCGATTTATTACAAAATTGCCTTTTAATTTTTCACTGGATGTGAAATCTATGAAGATTTCTTCGGAAGTTGAGAGTCCTTCCGGAGTATCTTGAAATAGATCCCTAATTCACTCGTAACTTGCTACAAGTTGTCCTCTTCCAGAGAATACTTTTTAAAATTATTTGCCAACATGGCTAAATGATTTTACAAGGTTTTAAAAACAACTTTCACATGTTGTTCTTCAGATTTGTAATTTTAACACATAACGAGCTGGAGCTTTCTTCTCCATTATTTACTTCAGTAGTGGTAAATCCAAAATGTAAGAATTTTGAGAATATTGTCTTGATTTAATTTTCGGAACCATGCTCGTCTGTGTACTTGTTGATATTTTATTATCGTCGAATGTTCGCTAACGACTTAAAAATGTATGTATGATTTTGTTTTAATCTACTGCCGTAAATACTTAATTACCGTGAACTACAATTAACGTGTAAATTAAAAAAATGTACATTCAGGCTAGATTGGGCAGCTATAGAAGTATCGAGTCGACCAAAACTGACTGGAATTGTACGAGGAAAAGCATTTTTACATGTTTTGCGCAGATGTCCGATAGGTTGCCCAGACTCACGCAAACGTACCCGATAATGCCAGATGTGATGGATATGATAGCGAGCAACATAGAGTAGACTATTTTTCTAATGCCATTTGTCCTTTAAGAAATGGTTGCTGAAGGAAATAAATCATTAATAAATATATCATTTTGCGATCTGTTCCAATTTAAAAATTAGAGAAAGAAAAATAACATAATAAAATAAGTAAGTAATATATATATATATATATATGTTTTAAGTAATTTTCTTAAAATATATATATTACTTAAAAGTTACGTATACAAAATTTAATATACTTATCGTATTAATTTGTACGGTTTATAATTAAGATCGTTTGTAACTTTAGCGTCTCTCTCTCAAAGTGCATTTTTATTGCAGTAAATACAATATTTTTGTACGGGGGAGGTGGGTGTGACAAAAATTATGATTGAAAATTGGGTCACCAGTATCGAAAGTTTGAGAAACACTGGTATAGTCCCAAAACACCATGCAAAAAAGAGATAATGAAATCCATGTTACATACTTTTAAAACAAAAACAATTAATTTTTATTACAAAAAAGAATAAAATTAGAATACAGTGGACTACGTTCAACATATAAAAGTTAAGAATAAAATAACTCACAATTTTTCATCTCTACTTTATAACAAGCGTGCACGTTTATTACGAAGTGGATCAAAAAGTCTATCATCATGTTTTAGGTATATCTCGCACAGCTGTCGACTTTCACTCAAATGATGAACTTTATTTGTTTTTAATAGCCTCTGTTGTTACTAAGCATGTCTGTAGCGACGATTATTTTGGTGTCTCAAGTTGCTTCTGAAATTTTTGACATTCTGTTCATCGAAATTTAAGGTTACGTGGAAATTTTATTCCACGCTAAATGTCAGAGGATCCTGAGTAAAAAATGTTGTTCCATATTTGCAGAAAATTTCCATCTCTCGCGAATTAAATCGGCTGTTAATAACTGAACTTCCCGTTTTTCACGACTTGTTCATAATGGACATCTTTACAATCATAAACAGTCAAAAAAATATGATAAAATCATCCACATTCAAAGGTATTTAATACGCAATACAATTATACTGAAGCAAGTAATATAAAAAATATTTTTAAGTCAATTCCTACAAAGAAAAACTTTATTTTAGCTTCTTTTTATTAAATAGTTACAATTATTATAAATATGTGTATAAATATGACAGAATCACAACTTTAAGTGGTAACTAATTTTTATTCTGTATCATGAAAGTATAGTATTGTCATCTAAAACAATCGTGTATATGAAATTTCAGTTCAACTGAAAAGTTTTAAAAGTGAGAAAAAAAACCTTTTCAAGTTTTGACACATGTCGCCAAAAATATTGCCAACGTAGCTGTATCTGCAATTCTTTAAATAATTAGTTTTAATCAATTAATTTTTATTAATTCTAATTAAAAATTATTGTATTGCCATCCAAAATAATCATGTATATAAGATTTCAACTCTATTGAGCGCTTTAATATGCATTCTATTAACGATTGAAAATTCCACCAAGATAAAAAAAAATAAGTAAATAAATATACAGAAAGTGTGAGCTAATAGTAGGAATTGAAAAATAAATGCTGTAATGAAGTTGAAGTACATTAAGAGGGTTCAGCGGTGTGACGGCCTGTTTTTTAAGCATTCTTATGTATTTTTTTATTTTTTGACGTCCAGTAAAAAGATGGAACTTTAAATTTTTCATCATTCATTTATATGTGTTTTAAGAGTATGCATTAAACGTTTAGCCAAAAATATCCAATAGAACGTCAGTTATAGAGTTCTGAATACAACCTCCTCGAAAAAATAAACGTTCACTTCCACCACGATTATGGCTGATTGGCTTATCTAAAATAAAAAAAGAACAGGGGCGTTTTAATCTATAAGCTTAAATGCACCGAATGAACTACACTCAATTGAAAATATCAAAAAGTTTTACTTTTGGTGGACTTCTGAAGAAAATGTTTCGAATTTCTGGGGTTTTTTGTTGTTTTTGTTATAAAAAATAGAAATATTTTGAATTTTGAATGATCGTACATATTATTTGAATGATCGTACATGATGATTTTGTGCATATATATGTGCTCAGTCTACCCCCAAACCATTCTTGAGATATGACGCAGGAAAGGTTGAAAAACACAGTTTTGTATGAGAAAAACGCTTTTAAAATTTCAAGTCTGATTAAAGCAATGGGAATCTGAACTTAGCGCTACAAACAGTTACTCTTGTAACACCTGCTTCCTTATAATGACTTCGAATAATAATAAAAATCCCTCTAGTACCGTATTCTCGACATGTTAAGGAAGCAATTGATGGAAAATAATCGTTTTGAGTTTTTGTAACCATCACATGGTTGAACCCCCTTAAAATGAAGAAAAAAGATTATAAAATCCGAGTATTCCCTGTAACTCCAAACTACAAAGTGGATAATCCATGACGTAGAACAAGTCACTCACATATGTGAGGGCATAAGCCGACATTCTTCTGATTATACTGTCCAAATTAGAATTGAAAAAAATGCAGGGGGGAGGGGAGTGAAGTCATGCTAGAGCAATTATTCGTGTAAAAAGTTATATTGGTGAAACGAGCTATTATAAAATTGTGTAAAAAAAGAGTTGTGTGTATCATTAAAATAATTTATTTCTTAATGAACTGTTTCTGAAATTAAATTAAAGTGAGTAAACTGCATTTCTTTGTTTTTATCTTATAACACTCCAAAATTTTTAATCGTAATCAAGTGGTGAAACATTACAAAATTAAACATCAGATTATACATTATCAACTTCGCAATACAAATTGTTATTAAAAGTACTTTTTTACACCAATTCCTTCATTTGAACTTTTTTTTAAAGGCTTTATTTGAAAAAAAAATTCTGCAACTGAAATGAAGGTTTGTTGTGAAATATAATAGCAACGAATTATAGCTTAATGTTTTATATAATGTTTTATAATGATGCGTTTATACTTAATGTTTTATGTAATGATATTCATAGTGAGGAACCATTTAAATTCAGATATTGTAAAGGGAATAAACATTTAGTTCATAAATGCGTATTTTTATCGTAAAAAATTTTGTTAAGAATAACTCAACAGCAGTATAGAAGAAAACACTTATACACCTCAATTGACTTTTGAAATACATTTTCTTCTTTATGTGATCATGTAAAATAGTTTTAAAAAGTGAATTAAGAACGAAATTCCTTTGTTCTAAAAAGTTTGTGCCATTCAATCCATTCCGGAAGAGTGGTTAGCACAAAAAGGTTTGATAAAAAGAACAACTGGCAACAACAGATGTTTTCACTGAAAGAATGTACACAAATAGTTTCTTTTTAATTTATTTGTTCTTTGATGTTGACAAGCGCACAGAGAACGCAGATAATTTTTAACTCTTGAGAATCAAAGAAGACTCAGCCCATTCTTTGGAACTCTGTTTTTTGATATAATTTAACTTTGAGAAATATTTTAATTGCTGTGATGTTGACAAAGAATTATTTATAAGAAAATACATTCACGAAAGAATGATTTCATAAGTATTAAGAGTTATTTCACTAAGCAAAAAGTAAAAATAAAGTTTTGATATGTATTATTCTTCTCTTTCTATTTCCTAATAACCTATTTCGAAACAATTTTACTCTGGCAAAAAATAGATTTTAATCAGGTCTTATTCGATAGATATTTTATAAATTTTAGATTGTCAATTACTCCAATAAATGGTTGTTATGCTGTAAAATAATTTTGAGAATCTAAATTCATTCATTCCACATTTAAAATAAATATTTTGATTGTAAAGAGACATGAAAACAATTTTATTTACAATTAAAAACAAAGTTTTATCTGGAAATTTATATTTTCTGTGCTTAATAATGATTTCAAAATATTTATTACTGTTTGTACTAAGCAAATAATCTTTATTAGCCAGCTTAAATATTTGTTTTTGAAAATACTTTAATGCATAGGTCCTAAAAAGGTATCCAAATAACCTATTTATTTTTACTGCTAAGGGATTGCATGGTTAATTAAAATTAATTCGTGGTTGTGAGAACAACATTAAGGGGCTCGCGAAAGTTTTGATACAAAGTAAAATATTTGCAATTCCTTTGCACTACTATGAAAGTTAAAATAAATTAGTATACTTTTTTATGTTTAAAAAATTCAGAGTAAAAAAATTGATAGAGAGATGCATAAAATACAAATAAGGACAGTAGGGTCTATCTCTCGGGGGCACCCATTTATGCGGGTTTAAAAAGAAACAGAATCTCGCCACTACATGAAATATCTTGTTTAAAATAGTCTTATTTATAGTCAACATTTTAGCTCTGTTTTGTTCATTATTCTGGTATATGAAGTGAATGCCTTTCCCTTAGTTTTGAACAGATATCATTGTTATTCATATTATTGTAAAGAAAATCTTATCTCATTAGTTCACCAATCACATTAAAATTAAGAGGCGTTCCTATATTTTAAAGTAAAGCTTATAATTTAAAAATATACTACTTTTATATAGGATATCAAAATGATTTATTTATTTTCTATATTTTTGTCAACACTTACCATTCGGAACATGAAAGCTATATTAATTTAAATACAGATATTTCTCATGTGGATTTATGATCAAGTTTTTGGAATAAAAAAGGGGTCAAAGGGCACAGTAAATTTGACAATAATTACTTTAAATCATAATTAAGAAAATCATAAGTGTTAAAAGAATATTTATGCATTGTAAAAATGCAGAAATTGATTATTTTTCCTAAAGCATATTGCACGTAAAAATTAAGAAACATAACCGAAATATCATAGATACATGGTTTTTTATGTTGGGCAAATATTTTTCAAAAACATTTATTATAAATATTATAGTATTCAAATTGATTGGGACAAACATCTTTTTCTAGTTTAAAAGGGTATGGGATAACCAATGATGACTAATCACCTCAAACAAATTACATTTGTTTCGAAGCAGTGTAAAGGATCGAAATTTACTAAAATTTACTTGTTTGATTGGTCTTAGTGTATGGGTATCTCAGTTGTGAGCCTTTAAGACTGGCATATAGTCCTTATAATTTAGCGGTCCATTAACACGTGTCATTTTTGTTTTTCCAAAAATTGATATTACTCCGAGGAAGCGTTCTAAAATAATAATTTTAATAAACATAATTCGATGACTGTAAGAGTCACTACAGTTGATGTAAACAAATCAAGTGTTTCAAGAATTTTAACAACGTTTCAGGACTCCATATCATAATCTCCAGAAAGAAAATTGAAAATGTGTGTGAGCACAACCGAAAAACTACTCCAAGAACTAACAAAATTCTATTGAGAAATAGAAAAAAAAATCGAAAAAATATAATCACAGACCTTCGAAGGGATTTATCGGATTATGGTGCTGAAAAGAGTACCTAAACTGTACGGAAAAGTCTTATGGAAGTTGGCCGCAAAGCAACAAGACTGAAGATAAACTTTCTCAAAAAAATACGAAAATACGCTTAGCATGGTACAAAAAATACCGATAATACACTTAAAAGACTGAAAGAAGATGAGTTTTAGTCGTGAAACGTATTAATTTTTCCTGGGATACAAAATATACACATAGTCTGAAGTGATAATGAAACTCTGCTACCAGTTCATATCCAATGGATTGTTAAAGAACCCTTCTTAACCCTTTATTTACCGCAGTATGATTTACTGCAGTTTTTTTCATGCAATATTTTTTTGGAATCACTGCATTAAAAATTAAGGGTTACGTAAAAAAAAAATACTTAACTGACAGTACTTATAAGTACCACTCAATTTAAAATTACATAGAATAACCATTTTTACGAATACTCAGACGATACTTAGTAGGAATATTCTTTTAAATCCACTCTTCGAAGATGTATTGCAGCACGCGGGTTCTACGAGATTGAGTGTTTTAGCGGGAAAGGCGAATAGTTTTAGAGCAGAAATAGTGTTTTCAGCTGACGGCGTTTTCATCGGATTGGAAAGATTTCCATTTTTGTTCCGAAAAAATAGTTAATGTTTAAAGATAAATGTCTCATTTTTTGTGTGGTAATGAAGACCTTAGAAAACGATTTTACTCTTTATTTTAAGTCAGCAGTGTGCATAATTAATTTTACAGTTGAATATCTTTAATTAATTAATTAGCTGTAAGGGATTAAATTTTCCAAAGTTGAGTATTTTGTTTGTGTGTATCGCTTAATTTTCATTGTAGAGATTAAAAAAAATGTTGCATGGAAAAAACTGCAGTAAATCATTATGCGGTAGATAAAGGGTTAATCCATTAGAGCTAATTAATTAATTAAAGATATTCAACAGTAAATTAATTATACAGACTGTTTACTAAAAATAAATAGTCAAATCGTTTTCTAAGGTCTTCATTAACATTCGAAAAAAATAAGACACTTTTTTTTTACCTTTTGACATTAACTATTTTTTCGGAACAAAAATGACAATCTTCGCCATCCCATCAAAACGCCGTCTACTTAAAACGTAATTTCTGCTATAAAACTATTCACCTTCCCCGATAAAATTCTCATCATAGAATCAGTGCTCCTATATATCTTGAAAGAGTGGATTTAAAAGAATACTCCTGCTAAGAATCGTGAGAGTATTCGAAAAAATGGCTATTCTACTTAATTTTAAAGTGAGTGGTACTTATAAGTAACAACGGTAGATAAATTGTTAACAGATGTTTTGTAATTTTTTCACAACAAATAGCATCGAAATTTAGTTCACATTAAAAGCATGATGTGTTCTGCAGAATAAGTACAAATGTTACGCAGTCGTTTGTTCCATTTTTGGAAGTATTTGATGGAACATTTCAACATGAATTGGCTCCTTGTCACGTTTCGAAGTTAATCCAGAATTTTAGGCGGGAAAACAAAATAAGAATGCTTAATTGGCCTGGTAAATCCAATTGAGAACTTATGGAATATTCTCAAGAATCATTTGATATATTGCCCAACAACAAAACAGTTTGTAGAAAGTTTTATAAAAGTGTGGCTCTCTCTCTCTCTCTCAACAATAATGAAATCAGGAACATGTGCGCTACACAAGAGGATTCAATGCGAACGTGTGTTGAAAAGGTAATTTCTACTGAAGAAGGACATACTTCGTACTAATTTTGAGACTTCGCAGTATATTTAAGGTATGTAATGTTTAAAAGCTAAGAGTCTTCAAAAAATCGTTTTTACCCATTTGTCCCAATTAATTCGAACAGTACAGTTTTTTTACAACAGACGAAAAATCACAAAGTTTATTTGCTCTGTGTGAAAATTATAAGTACATGTATGGAATTTGTGTACAGTTTATTTTTATCGAAATATTTGAATTTACGTTCCGCAACCAATGAAAACATCTCTCTGTATCAAACAGTATTAGATATAAATAAAGAAATATTTATCGCATGGGAGTCCTTTGAACATCTTGCATGTAGTTTAGGATATTGAAGACATTATAGACACAGTGGCTCTTGTTTCATATAGTCCATCCCCCTCCCCCAATGAGTTATTTATTCTCTAAAGAAATAAAATTCGTCAGAATTGCAATGGTTTATTCCGTATAGGAATTTAAAGTCTTTAGACTATAGGGCAAACTAATTTCATTCAAACATTAAACTACATGCATTTCAATCTGTTAAAAATATTCAAAACATACATTAAACAGTGTTACACTAAATTTCTTTCTTCACACAATCCTGGTAAATGTTATTACAGTACATCAATATTAATGGTTCATGTGATGAAAAAAACATAAATATAATTAGCATTTAAAAAAAATTCGAATATATCTCAATGAATTTAAAACACTCGCAACGGCTTTGGAAAATTAGACATATTTATTGTGAAGATTGTGGTTAGAGGATTTTATGAAAATCTGTTGCAAAGAGCAAGATAGTTTTTTAGGAGAGATGGTCGAAAAACAATAATTGAAATACAGGATGCTATCCAAATTCTCTGAGTAAATCTCAGAAGGCATTCGCATAATTATCAGTGTATGTTTAAGAAGTATTCGCAAGCACTCGCTCGTCTTAAACAACAATCGAAACAATAAGTAATCCCTGGTCGGCTCTTAACAGTCAGAGTAAGACTACTCCTCAACCTACAAAACAAGACTAACGCTGTTTCGGCATACTACTCCCTTTTTTTATTGGCATCACGGATTTTTTTTAGAAAAATCCGCTTGCGTCACGGATCGTCATATTAGTCGATTTTTCCCGTAATTTCCGGAAAAATCCCTGGGATCGCCAAGTTGCAGAAATGGTTGTAAAATATGATGCCAAATTTGTTATATCACCAAGATTTCGCCAAATTTTCATTGAATCGCCATCGTAAAGTAAGGAACGGCATTGTTTGTGAAAATTACAATTTTAACCCTTAACTTCCCACTGTGTTGCATTTCTGCAACATATGATTTATTTTAATTTAACGGACTCAATGTTTTTTTAATTACCTACAAATCACTTATCTGAGAAAAAAGATTACTGCAACGAAGTACATGCTAATTTTGTCACTAGATGGAAGTACATTTTTTCCAGAAATCACAACAATTATAAAAATCTCTGATACCTCAATAACTGTGTTTTTGCTATAAAAAGAATCCATTATATGTTATGCTTCCGCTTGTTTATTGACAAAATAAATTACCAGGTAAGAAAGGTAAACATTTTATGTTCATTTAAAAGTAATTTTGATTTTCTAATGGAAAGAGTTGGAAAGAAATTTGATTTTAATTATATGTTGCAGGTCTGCAACATTGGTCTTCGAATACCATTTTGACATGACCCAAAAGCGTATACTAACCCAAGATGAAATTGATAGATATATGAATAATTCGGACAAATTAAGTGAATTAAGTGAGGAAGGTCTTGAATATTCTGATGATGACGTTTAGTTTTAACTGATTGTGTGTCATCTAATGAAGATTCAAAAAGTGAATGTGAAAATAATATTGGTTCACAAAATACAATTTAGAATATAAAAAAATCCGTTAATAATAAATTAGGTAGAAATATTTTAGTCAGAGAACCTGTTTTGAATTTAACTTTTAAGAATAATAAAACATTGTCAAATATTTTTTTTATGGAAAAATCAAAACATTTCATTGAATGAAGAATAAGATTCCATGGAGATGTCGCACTCCCAAGAGAAATTATGGATTTGGAGTGCGGAAACTTTGTTATAACAAAATCAATAACTGCTTTAAAAATTTTTGTTGTATGTAAGGCTAAAGCAATTTATAACAATGAATAATAAAATACTCAAATAAAAAAAAGTTTTATAATTTAGAGCACTTCTGCAACAATCGAAAAAATGACTGAAATTCAATTTATAATAGCTTAATTATATATATATATATATATATATATATATATATATATATATATATATCCCATTATTATTACTTGAGAACTAGCTGATCTAATTTTTTTCTTAGAAATTTCAAAAATTGGGAAGTTAAGGGTTAACATATATATACAAAGTAAGTAAAACATAGAGTATGACGCGGTGGGCACGAAATTATGAGGGGATGTGACCCAAGGTAAAAAGGGACACACGAGGAAGGGGTTCTTTACGAAGTCCTCTAGTTAATTAAACACATTTATTAGACAAACACACATTTACAAACATAACTAGAGAACTATTAGTTAGCATAGAATTGAAAGGGATCGAAGCGCATGCTGGTACATCCTTACATTTCCGAAACTTGGCCATTACTGAAGATTGTTCTGTCCGCCAGAGGGGGGAGCGACAGTCTCTCTACTGTTAATATGGGAAGAGTCTAAACAACGGGGGGTTACAATCTCCCCCTATGGATCCAACGACGTCCCGGCGAGGAGACAGAATCAGAAGAACTAGCTGTCGTAGTAGTAGCTTTATTTGAGGGATGGATGGTAATTCTGGAAATGGCTGTTGAAGCAGTTGACGGGCTTGGAACATGTGTATTTTGTGTTGATGTGCACGTAACTTTTCGTGGTCGGCCTCTTTTTCGAAGTGGAGCAACAGGAGAAGTGTCCGTGTCTTTAAAAGGTGTTAAAGCAGAAGTATGGTAAGTAGCTATATCAGTTCATATCGATTGGTAAGACTTGCGATAACATAAGAAGTGGGTGAATTTTGTGTGAGAATTAAATATGGACCGTCACGCTTTGGCATGAACTTAGTAGTTTCCTTGTTCTTTGCATTACTAATGGGATGTAAAGTTACCCAGACTTTATCTCCAGGAGAATAATAGACTGGACGACGATTTTTATCATATTGCTTTATTCTCTGATCTTGTTTTGTTTCTATTATTTCTTGTATGTCTTCGGTAATAGTTGCGAATCGTTTTAAATAAGGTGTTATTTCGACAACAAAATTGTCATTGTGAACGACGCTTTTGAAATCTTGCACCACATCGTCTATAGTTCGTAGCTCTCTTCCGAAAAGTAGGTAAGCAGTAGTGTGGCCTGTAGTGTCACAGACAGTTATGTTCATGGCGAAACGAATGACTGGGAGTTTGGAATGCCAATTAGAATGATCTTCTCCGACAAGTATTGCAAGGTGGGGCTTAAGATCTCTGTTTTATCTCTCTACTGGATTAGATTGTGGTGAATAAACTGGTATTAAGTTTTCACTTATATTTAACGTAAATCAAATCTGTTGTAGAACAGCACTGACAAACTGTGTTCCGTTGTCACTGATAATTCGTCTCGGTATGCCATGACGCATGAAAACTTCTTCTATGAGACTTGTAGCGCATTGACGAGCACTGGCTTGAGAAAGGGCTAATAACTCAACCCACTTTGTGGCACAATACTCAACAATAAATATCCATTGTTTACCTGAGTCAGTTTAAGGTAATGGTCCAAATAAATCAATACCAATGACTTCAATTCTCTGTGAGTAGACTGGAGTTTTAAGCAAACCAGCAGGCTTTTGGTTTGTAGCTTTAAAACGAGCACATTATGGACATTTCTTAATGTAATCGGATATGTACTTTTTCAAGCCTTTCCAAAAATATCGTTTTGCGATTTTCTGGAATGTTCCATCTTCTCCATAATTTCCAGCCATCGGATCATTATGATGTCTTTGCGTTATCAATTCACGTTCAGCATTTGGAATGACTAACTGAGCTTCTGCGGAATCAGCATCAGGAACATAACGATATAAAACACCTTGATTCATCAAAAATCCACGTTCAGTCCAATTTGCATATTCTTCATTTTTCAGAGGGGATTCGAAACTGTCGATGATTTTTTTAAGTTATCATCTTTAAGCTGCGCCTCGCGCATGTCCTTACAACTTCGTGTTGGTATATCAGCTATCGTGATATTATTGGCTCCGCAAAAGGATTCTTCTACTTGAGTAACTGGGCGGGATAACATATCTGCAACGACATTTGCTTTTCCAGGAATATACTGTACTTTCAGGTTGAAAGACTGGATTTCAAGTGCCCATCTTGCAAGTCGTCCGGTTGGAGACTTGAGGTTTAGAAGCCATTTCAGAGGTTGGTGGTCGGATGCCACGTTTCTTTCTGTTCCTTCAATATAACCACGAAATTTCTTCAAAGCCCATACCACAGCAAGGGCTTCCTTCTCTGTGGTGGAATAGTTGCGTTCTGCTGGAGTTAGCAGTCGACTAGCGTATTCTATAGGATTTTCATCAGATCCTTCTCCTTGAAGTAAAACTGCTCCAAGGGTATAATTGCTTGCTTCTGTTCGAATAATATAGGACTGAGTACCATCTGCTTGTTTTAACACATGAGGTGTTGTAAGACAGTTTTTAAGGGGTTTGAAATGCATTTTGTTGATCAAATCCCCATTGCCACTGGACTTTCTTCTTTGTAAGATAACTTAGTGGACGTGAAATCTTTGCAAAATCTTGAATATATCGTCGAAACCAAGAACAAGTTTGCAGAATAGATTGTACTTCTTTGATATTTTAGGAGGTGGAATATCCAGTATAGAGGCTACTTTTTCTGGATCAACTTCTATTCCTTTTTGTGTAATCCAAAATCCAAGATATTTAACTCGAGAAAAAGCAAAATGGCATTTTTCTCTATTTGATTTAAGTTTAAAAAGTAAGAGTCTTTAAAAAATAGCTTTAAGATCAAACATGTATTTTTCAAAAGTTTCTGACAAGACAATTATATCGTCTAGATAAGGTAATGCTAGAATGTCTTCCATACAAAAACGGTTCATCAGTCTTTGAAACGTAGCAGGTGCGTTGCGCAAACCATATGGCATCCGTGAGTAACTGTAAGGGCCCCAAAAGGACATGCAAATGCTGTCTTGTCTTGATCTTCAACATGCACTTTAACTTGATGATATCCTGCTCTCAGATCTAATGTAGACATGAAAGGAGTAAGTTTTGCTTGATGTAGCAAGTCATCCATTCTGGGCAGTGGATATGTATCTCCAACTGTTATTTCATTTAACTTTCTGTAATCAATACAGAGGCGAAATGTTCCATTTGGTGTTGGTATAAGTACGACTGGAGAAGCATAAGGAGATTCACATTCTTCTATTATGCCTTCCGCGAGAAGTCTATCGATTTCTCGTTTTAATATTTCTTTCTTGGAAGGATTCATCCTATAAGGTAGCTCTACTACTGGGAGATGGTCTGTAGTATTTATACGATGTTCAATAATTGGAGTAGGCTCTCCCCTGGTTGAAAGCATTCTTCATATTTTCCAACAGTGAATTGATTTCTTTCCGTTGTGTAAGTGAACGGTGAGTACCGTCATTTTCTCGAAGTTGACAAGGATGTGGCTTAGTATCAACAGTGAGAAGAGCATTGATGTTAGGACGCTTTCACAAAATTGTATTTTCTGTGGGATGATTCCGTGAAATACCACTGTTTTCTTTGGAGATCTAAGACGATCCCTGCAGCTGTTAAAAAGCCTATACCTAGAAGTGTTCTGTTGCCTTTAGCATATTTCAAAATTATTAGCTGTGTGGCAATGACTTTTCCTTGGATACCAATGTCTACAGAAATTGTCAGTATTTCAGTGGTTTGAGTACGACCATCAGCTAGAGTCATCTGCATAATTTTTTCTTCAAAATTCAATCCTTCTTGTTTAAGTAAATGATGTAATTTTTCACCAGCCACTGAATGTATAGCACCAGTATCAGCACAAACTGGTGCTTCTGTATTACAAATGGAAATTTGAATTATACTAATGGGATTATTTTCAATGGAGAAACTATAAAAGTTTGATGGATTCAAACTTGATGACTAGGTATCTTTTTGTCGAACTGGGTTGCAAGTGTGGCATCTTGATCGAATGATTCCGGGAGCACCACATCCATAACAAGATACAGGAGTTCTGTCTTCTTTTGTATCCACAATTTTCTTCTCAGGTATTCTGTCATTTGAAGTTGAATTCCACCTACTGTTACTGGGTACGCCGGTTTCCCACCTACTTTGACTGAGGAAACCTGACAGAGAATGTTCATGTGACAGAAACTTAGGATTTTGTGTGTAGTTATTTCTCCAAGGATTGGACTTCATTTCTTTTTGTTTCCAACTAAAGTTTTTGTTATTTTTATTTCGCATGTTTCTAACTTCTTCGTACGATTACACCATTGTTCCAAAAAGTGATCTTTGTAATCTTGAGGGGCTTTCATTTTAATTTGGTCTGCCACAATCAAATCTTTCAATTCTTCAAGCGTGGTAACTTTTGATTCTTTGAGCGACCCATCAAAATACGTTTGCAAATCAAAATAGAAGTCACGCCAGGTTATTACAGGATCTTTGGCGTGCCGGGAAAACATCTGCCGAAATTTCTCTGCACTTAATTTAAAGCGTTTTAGTAAAATTTGTTTGACTTTATAATAGTCTTGCGCATCAACAACAGATTCTTTTGCGATTAAATTTGAAACTTCAGTCGGTAAAATACCAACAAGGTACACCACCCACTGAGGAACTGGTACTTTTAAAAATGTTAACTGCCTTTCGAAGATGTCTAGAAAAATTGTTACATTAGTTGTCTTTGGATCAAAAATCGGTAATAGCTTATGGAGTTCTAACTTTGGCATATTGGAGTCTGTAGTTGTAGAAGTATCAGTAGCAAAATTGAATTTTTTGCAGTTCAAATATTCGTTGGTTTTCCTTATCTCTTTCACCTCGCAATTCCAGCTCTTTTTTCTATCATTAATAATATGATTTAAACATTCTTTAGTAAAATCTACATCATACCCTTCACTTTTTACGATTGCGTCTGTTATGTCAAGAAATTTGAAATTGTCTGGTATTGATATGTCTAGCGTTTCCGCTAATTCAAGGAGGTCCTGCCTGTGACCTTTTGCTAAGTAGGCCATCGTGAAATGTCACTTCAAATTATTTACAAATTTATATTCATTGAACTTTAAATTAAATTTAACAAAATGTTATTCATGAAATAATAATACAGTATTATACCACATAAAAGTAATATCTCAATTTCTTATAATATGCAATTTGAAAAAAATAAATTTATAAATCACAAAAATGAAAAAAAATAAAAAACAGTTTACTCTTTATACCGTAAAAAAACACAATTTCATAGAACTCAGAACTACCTTGAACTATCTATTTCTCCCTATTTTACTTATTTTCGCTTACGCAGCATAAAATTTCTGATTAGTTTCAAAAATGAAACATAGTTTAAAATTAATACTAGAACATAAAGGGAAATGGATAAATATTCTTTTTTTTAACCACTAAATATATTATGTAACTGAAGGAAATCTTTAAACAAGTTATACATATAAATGAACATTTTATTAAAAATAACATATAACAAAACAAAATAAGTTTTATAGCATTAATCTTTCGAACAAAGATTGCAATCTTTTAAGAAAAGAATACATATTCATTTTATTTTGTGTTTTCACTTAAGCTTTTAAGTAAACAACGTTATACGCATTAATTTAAAACAACACAGCATATATTTTAAGAACATTGAACATAAATTTAGCTGTATATTATACTACTGTTTAGCAAATGAAATTATTAAAATAAGTAAAATATTTCTTAAGTCAATGAGAACAGTTTATATAATTAGCACATGAATGTACAGAAATGTTTTCTAATAATGAACAATGAGATCAATACTTAAAGAATTCAACTATTCTTTCGGATATTAAAAATCCAATTTGCATTTGGGCATGCAATAATAAAACTAGTATTATAAGGTATAACACTTTAAAGAAAATTCAAGATAAAAACTTTTACTTGCACTTCAGTTGAAGATTAATCCAAAGATTTGTTACTTGCTCATTCTACGGGTGAGAACTGAGTAATAAAACCATATAACAAGAGAATAACAACATTCGATTACCGAGAATTAATTATGAAAATTAATACCGAGCAACGGCCAAGCCTCTTGTAACTTATTGAGACGTTGGGCGTCAGATTATGACGCGGTTGGCGCCAATTTATGAGGGGATGTGACCCAAGGTAAAAAGGGACACGCGGGGAAGGGGTTCTTTACAATGTCCACTAGTTAATTAAACACATTTATTAGACAAACAAACATTTACATACATAACTAGAGAACTAATAGTTAGCATAGAATTGAAAGGGATCGGAGCGCATGCTCGTACATCCTTACAGTTCCGAAACTTGGCCTTTACTGAAGATTGTTCTGTCTGCCAGAGGGAGTGACAGTCTCTCTACTGTTAATATGGGAAGAGTCTAAACAACGGGGGCTACAAGAGTAATATAAACGTATTACACATCCAGATATATATTGTTTACACCTTTTGAAGTATTCTTTACACTAATTCGTTACAATATAAATACATTTTAATGCAATGTTTTCTGCATATGTATCAAGAATAGCTTACAGTTCTTAAGCAAATAATAAGTGTAATCCAATTAAAGCGTGACTTCAACGTTATTCTTTTATTCAAAAGAATTGTTTTCATTTTTATAAATTTAACGATAAAAAGAGATATTATACATTTATTTAATGATAATGAAGTAAAAAAGCTGTATAGTTACAGTTTCTTGATTAAAAAAGTTGTAAGTACTTCAAATTCTATATATTATTATTAAGTTCTTAATAAAAATCTTAAATTAAATCACCAGTGAAATTGAAAATTTGAGTGTAAAATTTAAGTAAAAACAAACTGGCAGAATAGAATTTTTTTTCTTCTTATGAGGAAATAAACTGATTATTGGAACAACATCGAATTATGAAGGCAGAAAAAAATTTGAATACATTATTAGTTCCAAATTACATAATTATTTGTAGCTTTATTGATGTATTTTCAGTTGAGCTAAGAATGTGTGTATTATCAAGTTATATTTAATTGTTCCAATAATATCGCTTCTTATCGAAGGAAAATAATAGTTTCTAAAGAGAAACACTATTTCAATCGATTGTTTTGTGTTAGAATATTGTTAAAAGTTTTAAAATAAGCTAATTAGGCTTTTATGCAAATAAAGCAGGTGAGGGGGGGGGGAGTAAAAATATGACAAGAATGTACACCGGAAATGAACTTGAAAATGTTTTCGGGATTTGGTATTTCTCGTTCTCTATAATATTATTCACTGGAGTTATATATCTATAGTCTAATTCTCTACAAACAAGAGAAAAACATCCATCAATCACATTCGAAAAACACATAAACAGGAGGAAAATTCAACATTAAAAGACTCATGAGCAACCGAGATTAAAAATTATAAAATGGATGCAGTATTATAAACATTGCTGACTTAGGACAGCTTATATATATATATATATATATAATTAGTTCCTAGTTTCAAAAAAATCAGAAAAAATAAAAAATATTTAAACATTTTACTAAATATTGCTTAATTCAAGAATACCCAATTCATTTTATTAATACTTATTTGAATGAAGAAATTCTAAATAGTAAGGATTCAAATTCCTTAGAATAATAAGGTAAGTTTATTATTATAAATTAGTAATAATTTATTATTATAAATTTATCCCATTTTTCCTATATATAGATACCCCTATATTCTAATATTAGATAAATTATTTATTATTATTATTATTTTGAATATATATATATATATATATGTGTGTGTGTAATAATTCCCTCTAGTATCGTTTTTGTTAACTCTGTACTAATATTTAAACAAACTTTAAATCTTTGGGGGTCTAAAGATAACACTGCAATCTTAACCGTAAACACACACAGCTAGTCCGAAATCTCTGTCCCACCCATTCTATCCAATCAGAACTACTGTTACATAATAATCACGCGCTTGCCACTGCCAGTATAAAAGCGAAAAATCTTGTGTAATCACTCTCTTTGTTTTTGTGTTGCGTCCTTTAACATGTCGCTGCTGCTTGTCATTGTCCGCTTTGCTTTATAATCGTCGCAAATTTGTCTCGTCAACTTGAAAATGTACTGCAATTTTGTCCTAAACATTTCATGTGTGTGTGAAAATAAAAAAAGATGAAAGCCCATTGAAGATATTTTTCCTGAAAACCTACTAACACTCGACAAATACCACTATTGGCCAATATGTTACACACACACACACACACATATATATATATATATATATAATATCGTTGACCAATGCTGTTGTATTTGGAACTCAGGGTTCAGGAAAAACATCTTTTCAGAATTTATTTTCTCCTTTTGTTTATTTACACTCACATAACGTAGTAAATAAATTAAAATTTTGTGTCAAAAATAAAAATTTGACTTTTTAAGTACTGGAAGGTGAACTTTGTTTCCTCAGTATGTTAATATTAAGCCAGCATAACATATTTATTTAAAGAATAATACAGTGAAATTAGTTTAATACGAAAGTGAGAGGGGACTAAAATTTTTTGTTCGTGTTAAAAACAACTTCCTGTTAAATGATATCGCAAAAAGAAGGGAAAAAAAGGGGAAACATATATTCAACAAAATTAAGTTTATTAGAGTATATTATATTTACATAGATATGAGTATATGCATATATTCAATAATACTATTCAAACATTTACGTAATTTGCTCTCTTTTTTTTAATAAGTGTTGACAAAGTAGAGTTAGCAATTCCAAAATCTTTACAGATTCCCGTTTCCCTCTTATGTTTTTTATCAACAGCCTTAAGCAGCTACATCTTTATTTTAAGCCAAATAGTAGTCTTCTTTATCCCTGAGCTCTTTGGGATTGTGCTCCCAAAAATATTCTTCTGAAATAGAAAAAAATAATGCAAACTAAATTCGCTGGTTTTTACTAACACTGCGATGTACTTGTCTTAAATTTCAAAGGCAACTGATGAGAGATATTTTTTGTATGACATTTGTAGAGAAGGAGGGGAAGGTAGCTTAGATAAGCAAAATTGGTTCATGTCATAGGCTTTTC
Source organism: Trichonephila clavipes (assembly GCA_019973935.1). Taxonomy (NCBI): domain Eukaryota; kingdom Metazoa; phylum Arthropoda; class Arachnida; order Araneae; family Nephilidae; genus Trichonephila; species Trichonephila clavipes. The sequence goes on from BMAU01009176.1 coordinate 682,454, forward strand.
TGAGGGTATTATTAAGCCTAGTTAGCTTCCTTTCTACAAAACAGGTGAAACCAGCTCTCTTTCGTTTCCCACCCCTTTTAAATCTTGCCTGCGAGGCTGGTGTTTTCCGTATTTTGTTCATTCCCAGTAGGGAAATCTTTTGATGTAAAGAGATTTTCGTTTCGTGCTAAAAAATGCAAGAAAATACATAGTAGTTTTTCAGGACCATTGTACTATTTCGTGTTAACCGATAATTCTCCTCAAGCGCTTTCGCGTTAAACGTATTTCATTGTACTTTTTTTCCTTGAGTTTAAACAGCAAGATTCGTCAAGATTCTATGGGGGTTATACCATGGCGGTTATATTTTTGAAAAGATAACCATCATGTGCCTTTCTTATTTACATAAATAAAACAGAAGGCAAGAATTTTTATATTTTATTTCAAACAAATAGTTGTCGAAGTCAGCCATGCACTTAAGACAAAACTCAGTGAGAAACACTGACAAAAGCAAAAGCGCAAAACCAAGTTTTTTTCCACTTCCTTTTAATGAAAATGCTTCGAGTAATTAATTACTTTCAAAATGCAAATGACCACAGACATCTATTATTTCGAAAATTCCCCCCCCCCCTTTATTCCCTGAAGAACATTCTTATCTCTCAAGAATTCTTAAGAGATCTGATGGTTTCTGTAATTAAATGAGAAAATACAACACGCTAATTGTTCTGAAAACCTGGATAAGAGTATTATTTTTTATTTGGCGCTACACGCTTTGTTACAATTGCTATGGTGTGAATACTTATTGCATTTTTAGAAATGAAACTCTGAACATATTAGATTAAAGTTACGGATCTGAACTAAAAAGATATGTTACCCTTAAATATCAATCTATTAAATACTAGCGTTTTGTAACAATTAACGCCAAGCAAATGCAATTACGAGTGTAGCTAGAAAACTTCAAGCTGCTTGCATGATAAGATTGAGGAAGACTAGGTTTCGTATTCTCTGTAAAGAAATTTTAAGCAAAAATCTAAAAAGAAATGAAATAAATATCTCAGTATTTTATTTTTAGTTGGGACAGGAGACAGAAGAAAATACTAATTTTGTAAGAATATGTGTAATAAGACTTAGAGATAACACAAATACAATATCGCAAACCAATGTTATTTTGATATGAAAGGTTTTACAAAAATTAACAAACTAGTTTGCCGGCTTAAAGATTTCCCTGAAGCACGCTAAAATTTTTTTATTCCTTGATTTGTTGAAAAAATATGTTTATCTATGGAGTATGTATTGCCCAAAATTTGTAAGCCTTTTTCAATTAAATGGAGGCTTTCTGTCAAATTTCCAACTCGCATTTCATCTTCTGATTGAACTGGAACTATAAACTCAAGTTCTTCAATGCCTTACCCATGCTCATGCATTTCTATGAGGCCTTCAATTCTCAATTGTTGGAATCCAGCAGTTCTTGAACGTCATCCCTATCCACTTCTAAATTTATTTGCCTGGCAAAATCACAAGAACTTCTTCAATCACCTTACCGATTTTATTAGCACGAGTTTCTTTTTTTTTTCAAAAGATTAACAAACAGATGACGAATCTACGAGATTTGAAAATCGCGTAAGTCGGGGTAGCGTAGGTCAAGGTATTAATGTACTTGGATTTTGCATCAGTTGCTATCTAAAGCATGTCGAGTTTTCCCGGTTATTTGATGAATTCATTGAATCTGCATCTTGATTTATATATATACACAACAACTATTTATCAACGGTTACTTCTTGTTCAGGATAATAGCACAAGTAACGATCTTCAGTTAGCTTGAACCAGGTTTCAAAAACTAGAATAAATTTGTTTGTGGCCAGTTTCTCTGATCTGCTACTTTACACATCAGAAATGAGAAATGAGAAATAAATCTTTTCCGTTAAAAGCTATGCAGTATGTATGGAATTTGTATGGAAGGGGGACGCGATGAAAATTATTATTAAATATTGGGTCGCAAATATTGAAAGTTTGAGAAGCACTGTATTATTTGCAAGATAAAGGATATGATTCAGAAACGATTGAAAATATTTCATATTTTACACACCGTCAGATGTCGCTTCATAAATATTATTGCACATGTATAATTGTTATTCCAATGCACTTAATTATTTGATATTTGCATTTGATATGCGGTTTTATTTAAGATAATTTAAATAGGCTCCCTTGGTTTTCTTTTCTGTGCAACTAATTTGAAACAGTGATACTGGTTTTCGCCTTTGGCATCTTTGCACTTCGTGACTCCATGTCAGTATAATTATTCGCAACCGCTGATTAAGTTCTGTGGGGTGGTCATAATTAAATTTTCCTGCCTTTCCGATGTACGCTTCACTGAACTTCGGTTGAATTAGCATCTTCGATGAAAGAACAGTAAATGGTGGGATGAAAGAAAAATAATCGGATGGTTTATAAGTCATTCCTCTTCACTTCCCTTTTGTTGAAAAAAAGGCTGAACTTTCAGCTGTGGCGGTAATTTTTCTTTTTGTGTGGATTAGTGTAAAAGTTCAATGAAGTATAACCGTGAATGAATAATGATATCTGATTTTACATCATAACTAAAAATGGATAAAGAGGAACACGATAGCGAAAAATGAACCGATTTAAGAAGGTAAAAATATCTTAATGAAATTTTTTAATGGATTACATTTATAGTAATATTTTTCATCTAGAATTTTAGTTACCAACATTTATATGACATTTTAGAGTTGTTTAAAAAGAATCCAACAATTTACATGGAATTAGAATATAGCATACGTAACAGAATTGCGTGGGATATTAATATCTCAATCAAAGAAGGCAGCTTGTTTTTTTTTTCAGATATTTAGACTTTTGATCAATTTACTCATGAAAACACTTTTAAAAGATTCTTTTTTAAATGATGTTAACCTGGCACTTCTCGCGAAGTGTACGTCGTATCCACCGCCTAACTTTTTTCAAGATTCCCTATAAACCTTGTTTGGAAAATGAATAGCCTTCAACGTACCTGACTTTGAAGTCATATCCTTTAGAGGGCATTAGCTTATAGTTTAATTCTTGTTATATATTTTTGAATACCGCATCTTTGGGTATTTCATACCCTGCGCGTGAATCGCTGTTAGTTCTAAATGCAATAGCACGCCTTAAAATATTTCTTATGCAATGACATATTATTGTAGTTACGATAAAGAAATGTGATAATTAAGTAATTTAATAGATACAGTATTCAATAGATATATATAGTACTCGTGCAACAGTATTTTCGGGTAAAAAATGTCTCTTTGCGGGGATGATGAGGAAGAATCGAATGATGAATTGTATAATGACAAATATGATTCCTCTACTGAAACCTATCCTGATAATTTAACTGAAGGAGCAATTATCGTCCTTGATAAAATCATCACATTATATCCAATTTCAAGAAAATGTAATCCTTTGCTTATGACAATATTTTTTGTGTTGCTGAACGTTACGACCAGAAACGCACACAAAATATTTTGTTAAGTACTCAGAAAACCCCTAGTAAACATCGAACCAGACGTTGATTTCTGAAGTGATTTGGGTTTCCATTTACAGAAGAATGTTACGAATGTAGAAACCAGCAAGCAATGCTTCTACGAAATTAAAAAAAAGGATTAAGATACAGTGAAAACATAGCACTCATACGCAACGAAGTTTAAGGGAGTGTATAAACATTCTGAATTCTCTAATAAAAAGAACGGAAAACTAAATATATGGGGGAAATGTTTAATAAACATATTCTATTTCCTACTTTTCTTCCTTTTTAACCTTTGTACGCAAATTTTAAGGTAAAAACAGAATGTAAACACCCTTGGGCCTGAGATACCCTGCGCGTGAAATTCCGTTCATTTTGTTCAAGCGAGGAGAGAATGCTGGGTTAATATATTATCCCTCTAGCCTACTGCATCTTCACTTTTCCCTCTCAAAACGAGATTCTTTCAATTAGGTCTTCAATTTCGCAAAAAAATAGAAGTCGCAAAGATTCATTTATTGTAAGAGGAAAGTTTTGGAATGGCTGAAATTTTATTTTTCACCAAGGAGTTGGTTATTTTTGTTGTATCAACATCACCTAAAAGACAAATTTTGTAACCAATTTGCGGGTTTTTATATCCTCATCAAAACTGCAAGTGCTGAATCTACTGAACCTAACCTCTTTGGAAATCCATCTTATAGTTAATGGATGATACCTTTTCACCAGAATTTTAATCGTGTCAACAACACTTAAACAGAATTTTGTGGTCTGCTAGAGCTGTGGTCAACCTTGGATTTCTTTAGTTTAGAATTTAGCCCTTGGATCAATTCCCTCATGAAAACATTTTTAAAAGGTATTTTATTGAATGGTCTTAATATATTTCTCCTCTAGCATACTACATTTTCACTTTTCCTTCTCAAAACAATGAACTTTCAATTGTATGTTCAATTTTTCAAAAGAAAATGAAATCAAGAAGATTCATTTATTCTGAGTAGGAAAGTTGAGGAATAGATGGAGTTTTATTTTTCACCAGGAAGTTTTTGCTTATTTCTCTTCCATCGAGATCAACCAGAACTTAAATTTTGCAACAATTCTGCGGGTTTTTATATCCTCATCAAAACTGCAAGTGCTGAACTTGCTGATTCTAACCTCATTGGAAATCTATCGTACGGTCACTGGACGATACTCTTTTGCTGCCTTTTAAACCCTCTCAACAACAGTTGAATTCCGAGGGATTTGCAGTCTGCTTGAGCTTTGGTCATGGTCCCCATTCATCAATCCAAAGTCGCCACTTATGTGATGTCAGTGAACCTGGTTAGTGTTCTGAAGTGAATTTTTGAAAATATTCTAAGAAAAGTGAACTGAATCTCTTCTCAGAAAGGAAAAAATGGTTTCTTTCTCTGCTAGGGAAAAATAAAAGGCATTAGTTGAGATTATGACTTAAGTAATATACATATACAGAGAAAAAGATTATATACCATACTTCTAGTAGCTCACACTGTTTCAAAATGTACTTAGATGGTTTGGATTTATGATATAAATTTTAAGCCATCCGACTACGTTTGGAACTGTTAAAAATAAAACTGCAAAATAACTTGCAGCGACCTTACAACTCAACATAACGACTCCAAAACTGAACTGAATTGATCTGTTATTATTGTAGCGTGTCTGGTTCCATGTGTTGTAGTTCTTGAAAGCTTACCTCTTAATTGCTCATTTAATCTTTAAAGTTAATAAATGTTATTGTTATTTAATTCAACCGTGTTGTAGTGAAGAATGCCTGACCACGCAACGCGGCAGTGGTGACCCCTTTTGGACTTAAAACCACGTAAGCTATTCTGTTTTACTGGCGAATGTAATACAAATTCTTCTACTACGGATGATCAGTACGTAGTGGAAGATTTTTCTCTCCTTCTCCTCAAGGCCACTTGAAGCATCTGCTCGGAGATTCGTTTCGCTTCCCTGCTTATTCAACAATATGACTAGTGAAACCGTTAAAGTCGCTCGTATTGCGTTGCGGCTGCCGCCGTTTTGGAAATCCAACGTTCGTCTATGGATTGCGCAATGCGACCATCACATTCAGTGGTATCTCCAGTGATGATACTAAGTATTCTGCTTTGGTTGCGAACCTGGATGCTGAAACTCTCTCCTATGTGTCGGACATTGCGTTAAGCCCTCCGAACAGTGACAAATATCACACTCTCTCACAGCGGCTCATCACCCAATTTAGCGACTCGGAGACTCAAAAATTAAGAAACTGCTTACTGACCTTCAGCTAGGAGATGAGAAGCCCAGCCACCTGTTGCGAAAAATGAAAGAGCTGTCTAATGGCCAACTCCAGGATGAATTTCTGCAAAGTTTGTGGCTTCAAAGAATGCCACCACATATCCAGACTGTTTTATCTGCATCTTCAGAGCCTTTGGATAAACTGGCTATCATCGCTGATAAGGTTTCTGAGGTTGTTGGTTCATCCTCAACTATCTGTGCTGCCACAACTGTTCCTCCACCATCCCAGTCATCTTCATGCAGTGTTCAGCCAACCATGGACTCTCTCGCCAGGCAGATCCAAGAGCTGTCTCTACAAGTTGCTGAACTGACAAGAGAGCGCAATTCCTCTCGCCACCAACGATATAATTCTGACCGCCGGAGATCACATTCACGCTCTAGGAGTGTCAATAGAGGAAGTGGCATCTGCTACTATCATCGCCGTTATAAAGAGCAGACCCGCAAGTGTGTTTCACCTTGTGCATTTGTGCAAAAAAACGAGTAAGCTCTGTCATAGCTGGAATGGCAGAGCCCTCGAAACATACCAACCGGTTATTTTTATTAGACCGCAAGTCTGGCCAGAAATTCCTCATAGACTCTGGAAGTGAAATCTATGTCATCCCACCTTCTCCAACTATGAATAAATCACCTCAGTCTAACTTCTCCTTATTTGCTGCTAATAATACCAAAATTCCAGCCTATGGTATGGTCCGTAAAGAACTGAACCTGGGTCTGAGGCGACCTTTTATCTGGACTTTCATAATTGCTGATGTATCATCTCCTATAATTGGTGCTGATTTTCTAAAGCACTTCAACCTTTTAATTGACCTTAAGAAAAAAAAAAAAAAGGTTGGTGGATGTGGAAACTTCTCTTTTCACTTCTTGTGTTTTTCAAATATTGTACAGCCCTCAATCCTCACTGTAGATGCAAACATTAGTTTTAAAAACATCTTATCGGAATATCCAGACCTCAGCAACCCTTCTTTAATTTCCAAATCAGCATCACATGGCACAGTCCACCATATTATTACTACTGGCCCACCAGTCACTGCCAGGCCTAGAAGGCTACACCCTAAACTGTATGATGCAGTGAAGGTAGAATTTGAATTTCTTCTTGCTCAAGGCATTATTAGACCTTCCAAAAGTCTCCCTGGAGTTCTCCTCTTCATGTTGTGCCCAAATCTGACTCTACAGTTAGACCTGTTGGGGATTACAGGCAGCTGAATTCTGTTACTGAGTTCGACAGCTACCCCATGCCTTATTTGAATGACTTTGCTCATGCACTACATGGCAAGAGGATATTTTCCAAAATAGACATTTTTAAGGCATTCCACCAAATCCCTATAGCTGAGTGTGATATTCCTAAGACAGCTGTAACAACTCCATGGGGTTTTACGAATATACCCATTTGTGTTTTGGCCTTGTGAATGCACCACAAACCTTTATGCGATTCATGCATGAAGTACTAAGAGGACTTCCTTTTTGTTTTGTCTACTTGGATGATATTTTGTGTTACTCAGAAAATGCTGAGGAGCATCGTTCTCACTTAAGAACTATATTCCAAAGACTGAGCTCATATGGTTTAAAACTAAATATCTCTAAATGTGTATTTGGTGTGACTGAACTCATTTTCCTTGGCCACCTTATCACTCTGATGGCATTAAGCCATTGCCTGACAAAGTTCAAGCAGTTCTTGATTACAAACAACCAGAGACTGTTGGCTCTCTGAGAAAATTTTTAGGACTGTTAAATTTTATAGACGTTTCTTGCCCAAAGCAGCTGAACAACAGTATCTTTAAGTGAATTTTTAAAAGGTTCTAAAGGTAAGAAGGACTCAAAGCCTTTAAACTGGTCTTCTGAGGCAATTACAGCATTTCAGAGGTGTAAACAAGCTCTTGCTGATGCTGCACTTCTTGCTCATCCTTCACCTTCTGCCCCGCTTGCTCTTCATGTGGACGCCTCTGATTATGCCAGGAGGTGCACTTCACCAAGTTGTGGACTCTGAGCTACAGCCATTGGCTTTCTCTTTTCCAGAAAACTTACTTCATCTGAAAAGGCTTACAGTGCCTACGACCGTGAACTCCTTGCTATCTACTCGGCTATCGGACACTTTCGGTATATGCTGGAAGCTAGAGATTTCACAGTGGTTACTGACCACAAGCCCCTCACTTATGCTTTTAGGCAAAAAAGTGACAAGTGTTCTCCACGGCAGATCCGTCAGCTGGATTTCATCTCTCAGTTCACCACAAATATTGTACACATTCCAGGATCTGACAATATTGCTGCTGATGTTCTCTCTCGTGTTTCTACAATCACCTTCCCAAGTCAAATTGACTATGACTGTATTGCTGAGACACACAACAGACTGATCAGGAGCTTCACACCCTAATAGCATCTGGAACTTCCTTGGAACTCAAAAAGGTAACTTTTCCCAATTCGTCTACTGAAATTATGTGTGATCTATCAACGGGCACAGCCAGACCCTACATCCCAAAACAGCATCGCCAAGATGTTTTCTCTGCTATGCATAATTTATCCCATCCTGGCATACGTCGATCAGTGCATTTGATGAAGCAGCGTTTTGTTTGGCCATCAATCTCATCAGATGTAGCTAAGTGGGCAAGACACTGCCTAGCTTGCCAAAAATCCAAAATTCATCGTCATACTAGATCACCTCTTTCATCATTTCAAGAACCTTCCCAACGTTTTGATCATGTTCATCTGGATCTCATTGGACCTCTACCTCCATCAAATGGCTACACCTATTGCCTGACAATGATTGACCGTTTTTCGAAATGGCCAGAGGCCCAACCTCTCAAAGACATAACTGCTGAGACTGTGGTGCTGAGGCCTTCTTTTCCTCTTGGGTGTCTCACTTTGGAACTCCTGCAATTCTCACAACCGACAGGGGCAGGCAGTTTGAGTCCTCGCTCTTCAAAGCTCTTAGCAAACTACTTGGTGTTCAGAAGTGTCGTACAACTGGATACCACCCTCAAGCTAATGGGATGATCGAAGAATTGCACCGCCCATTGAAAAGTGCAATCAAATGCCATGCTACTGAGCGTTGGACAGAAGTACTCCCTATCATCTTACTTGGTCTACGAGCTTCTCTTAAAGAAGATATTCTGTGTACTCCAGCTGAATTAGTTTTTGGAACCACTATTCGACTGCCAGGGAGATGTTTGATTCTTCCAAGCCAGACGATGATGTTGTGAATTTTGTTTCGAAACTTAAGTCTCACATGCAATCGCTTCACCCTAAACCACCAAAACACCATGGCAAACGTCCAGTTTTTATCCATCCAGGACTGTTGGAAGCAACACATGTTTTTCTTCGTCGAGACATGTTACGTCGTCCACTTCAACAACCCTATGATGGCCCTTTCAAAGTCTTACAATGGAAGTTTAAAGTGTTTTTCCTTGACATCAATGGTAAACGGGTATCTGTATCTATTGATAGATGCAAACCTGCCTTCTTTCTTAACACTGAGGACTTGCAACTACCTCAAACCAAGAATGAAACACCTGCTACTGTGGAACCTAATGCAACAGCTTCAACACCTGCTACTGTGGAATCTGATCCAACAGCTTCAACGCCTACCCAGCCATCTACACGTTCTGGTCGCAAAGTTCATATTCCAACTAGGTATCGTTGACACTGGAAGGGGAGTATGCAGCGACCTTACAACTCAACATAACGACTCCAAAACTGAACTGAATTGATCTGTTATTATTGTAGCGTGCCTGGTTCCATGTGTTGTAGTTCTTGAAAGCTTACCTCTTAATTGCTCATTTAATCTTTAAAGTTAATAAATGTTATTGTTATTTAATTCAACCGTGTTGTAGTGAAGAATGCCTGACCACGCAACTCGGCAAACTGTATAAAATTGCTTTAAGAATATTATTATATAGAATTAAAAGAATTTTAAATGCAGTATTTTGGCAAAAAAGAAAAAACATGTGGTACTGCCCATTTTTAAAATATTCTCCTTTTCTGGAAGATGTTTCAATACTAATAATGTTTAGTTATATATATAGCTCAGACCTCTGTACAGAGCCGGAACTAGGGTTTTGAGCTATAAAACTTAGAAGTGGAATTATCCATATTTTAATACAACAGAGTGGGAGAATTATAAGAAAAAAACACACCAAGACTTATTTCAATTTGTATTGACTCTGAAAATAATGTGAATTTTACGAAAATCCTAGTTCAGGCCCTCTTGAGAAATCTTTGCTTTATATAAGCAAACTATTATTATTATAGAATCATTTTCCATAAAAGGAAGATGTTTTGAAAATTGGTAATTCTCTAAGTTCATTTTTTTTTATTCTAATAATTTTTTAAAACAATTTTTTGTATGTATTCTAATCCAAGTGACACTAAATATCTTGAAAATTATGCATTTATACAGTTTCTTAAATCATGGTTACAAAAGTAGTTGGATACCTTAATGTATTTTGTATATATCTTGTATATTTTTTCTTATATTAATTTTGTAGCTTATTTGTTAATTCATGTTTGAAATTGCAATTATTCGGCCTCGAAATGTGTAATATAATTTATTTAACTAAAAATAATTATCACCTTGTCACTTGAGAATTTTTCTTCGTACCATAAAATTGTCTGAAATAAAGAAAAGTAAACCTCATCATAAAAAATAATATCCTTCAAGATACATGTTCACATTTACCATAACTTGGTGAACACGCTATGTTTACATGCTTTGAAAATGTTTAAATAAAACATGCTTGAAACTAATTAAAACGTTTTTCTCCTCATTATCTGGTTAAAATCTTTTTTTAGAGGTAAAAGGAAAAAGTAAACATTTAATAAACTGTTGAAAGATGATTTCAACAGTTTTCATTTAGTTATGTTTTACTTTAGGCCCTTTTAGATGTTTTTATTAATGAGGGCGATATATAATACATTTGTTCTTTTAATTTTTTCTCAAACATTAATGAAATTTTCTTCCCAAACAATAACAAAAAAAATTATTTTTTTGTCAGCGAGAAAAAATTTGAAAAGATCATGTTTATTGTTTAAAACAACAACCAAAAAATGTTCTTTGAAGCTCGTTTCTGCCTTCTTTTTACTTTTTTTCATTTTCATATTTTAAACTTCTTTTTTCATTCATTGGTTTCATTGGTTTCATTCATTTCATTGCATTGGTTTACTTAAATGAAGCTACGTATCGTGCACTTCTTCAATGGTTACTGGCAATTTAAAAATCTTATTTCTAGCGTCTTAGAAAAATTGAAATTATTGAATATTTTTGTTTTACTGGTTTCATCTGAAATCAAGCGATTGATACATTTATATTAATACTTTTTCTCAATAAAACATATTCAACATTATAATTTCTAACATACATCCTGAGTAGTTGATGAATTTTTCATACATATTATTTGAGTTGATATATTTAAATTTCACTTTAAAATCTTATAAACTCTTATTGCTTATTCATCATTGTTCCTAAATCATTTAAAAAATATTTTTAGTTGTGCCTTGATACGATAGATAATGGTTGCAAATCTTTTCGGCGATTTGAGATGATATGTATTTTTAGTGAGAAAATTTGAGATATTTCGTAAATTTCGAAAATATTTTTTATCTAAACATAAAATTACTGTACAAAGTACGTTTATAATTTATTATGGAAAACCAGTCGTTAATTAATTCTGGAAAAAATATTATTCTCCATTCATAACACATAATTCCTTAACCCCTTAAAGTACTTGCGCATGTCTCATTAGGATGCGGTTACCGACAAATTTGCATAAGTTTGTGCCTCACATGAGCATCTTGTATCTCACGTTATTTTATTTTTAAAGCCTGTCTGAGGTTCGTTCCAGTAAAAATAGACAGGGTAGATTGTAATTAAATTTATTTACAAAATTCTAGATTAAAACTAAATAAAGTTATTTTTTGTACTTCCTACCAAACTGATTTTAATGTTTTAAAATTCAAAACAAACATACAACCAAATCACCTACACTTTGTTTTTATTATAATTTTTTTATTACTTTTGTCCCCCTCCGCTTCCTAGTTTCTCCACACCCAACAATTTAAATTGTAAAAATAACTTACACGAAACACATATATTCTTTTTCTGTCAGAAAAAAACGAAAAAAAAAAACCCAAATCACTTACTTTTCATCAGTTTTTCCAAAAAAAAAAAAAAAAAATTGAGCATTAATGTATTAAATTAGATTGAAAACGTCAAAACTTAGTTTGAAATCTATGAACAGTCAATAACTTCAAGAATTTCAGATGCACTAACAGCCATTTAACCCCCGTTTTTAAGAAAAATAAATACAGTAGCACCAATATATAACGAAGTTGCTAAATCCCGAAAAAAAGTTCGTTACATGGAAAATTCGTTATATAGAGTTTATCTTTAAATTTTCATTATGAACCACATAAAACACAAATATTTTAAATTCATAAACACTATATAATTAAAAAATTAATTGTTCACACCTTTTTGTAAATTAATGCATATTTTATATATCTTACCTATCAAAAAAGAAAAGGGGGAAAATACTGCAAGGAAAGTTTCTTGACGCCTTCATTCCTGAAGAATTAAATTTTTTCCTTGATGCTCAAGGTTTTACATTTTGACATTTTCGAGCTACTAGAAACGAAGTTACCTGTACGACGGATGAACACTACAAATGAATGGAGACTAGCTCAAAGACACGAGACAAATCAACTAAGGGTGAAAAAGAATATCGAAAATGTTTCCAGTGAACTGGATAACGGGGGTTAACGGTTACAATTCTTCGTTGAAACGCCCAGAATTCTATTGCTCTCGACTTGGTAGGCACCTAATAAAAGCAGTTTGTAACGCTCGTATCCACCGCTATCCTGACCCAGCTATGAAACCTGGAGTTAAGTAACCGGCAGTCAATCCCAGGTAATAACTCCAATTCACAGCTCTTTTTCGACCTCCAGTTACTTGACTCTGAGTTTCTTAACTTGGAATTACTGGTCGATTCCCATTGGTCGGAATAAACCCCGTGACTTCCGGCTGGAGCTACAATTTCTATCTTCGCTTCGTGCCAGCTTGTTTTTAACCTCGTTTATCGCTATCTGTTTAAAATGAATGCCAACAGAATTCGTTTTGCGCAGTACGAAAAAGAGTTGGTTTGATGAAGTCGCACTTACATATAATAGAATTTTCTGACTTTTCTGGTTTCCAGTTTTTCTAAAAAATCAAATTGAGTAACAGTGGAAACTTTCTGAATGGTATTCATCGTAAACTAAAAAATCTATCTAAACTCAAACTACTTCAAAACTTGCACGAAAACGTAAACACTCGAAAAATCGCTTGCTGCGCATGTGCGGTTAAAACTAAACCGGCTGTGGCCCTGAGTAAGGATTTTTTAACTTGAACCGGAGTTAAGTTATTAACTTGCGATGGTGAATAACGTTTTCGGTGAACCCCCGGTTTCCTTCCCCTAACCAGCGGTCAGGTTAGCGGTGAATATGGGCGTAAAACTGTTAATCAAAGAATTTCTACGCCGGTTAGCTCAAATCGTCTTTAATTTATGGTTTTCAAATTCGTGCTCATTACATTCAAATATACAGTTACAAAAAATCGAAACAGTTAATAGTATAAGACAACGAGAGGTTTACGCGCGCAGACATTGGCATCTCCTTTTCTCCCCGAGCTTGCAAGCCGACAGGTTGCGTAAGTATTCACTCGGTGAAAAAAGTGCGTGCTATTGTCCATCTTTTATCATTATCGTTACATGTTCAAGATTTATGACCACCTTAAAATGTGTTAAAAGAGAGAGAACAACTTGAAATGTCCAGAAATACTTCCAAAATAGGGAGAGAGAAAATGAATCACAAGAGAAAAAGTTCGTTATATAGAAAATGCTTTTGGCTATTGGGAGGTTAATTTACGAAGAAAAAAGTGAAATGTTCTTCATTCCAGGAAAAAGTTTACTACATAGAAAAATTTGCAGTATAGAGGTTCGTAATATGGAGGCTCGACAGATTTTTAAAATACCTTGGATGAAAGAAGAATTTAAACAGAAATTAATTTTAAAAGTATTTAAACAGACGCTAGCTTTACGAATGTTTTTATTAGAATTTCTTATCACCAGAGGTGTATTAAAAATATCCTATTACAGTATTGACTGAATATAATCTGAAATTGGAAAAATTATCGGAGTCAGATTTGAAAATAATTTACATTAAATTCAAAGATTTCTAAAAAAAAAGAATTATCAAGAATTTTTTTTAAAAAAAATAAATCATTTCAATGAAATTTTTCCTTAGATCAAGAAAAAGAATTAAATTTCTTTTACTTCTAAGAATTGATAAAAGTAATCACAAGAATTTATGAATCGCCAAGATAACGATCTCTGAGAGTGGAAGATAATTCCAAAAATGTTTGGTTTCAGTCTGAGTAATGTGAAGGAATCGAAATATTACCCTTTTTTTCATAAAATAAATAATTTAAGGTATCCCACTACTCTAAAATCATGATTTTTTTCAAAAATTGACAATTTTTTTATGTTTTTATAGGCCTTCTTATTAGCTTAATAAAAGTACCAAGGTTTTTATTTTACATTCACTAGAACAAAAATAACAACCGTTTTAGTAGTTAGTCTGGCTCCAAACACGCCTTACTTCGCGGTATCACTCTCCTCGATGAGTGGGACTCAGCCCATGCTGGATCTCTCCAATACGGATTCCGCGGACTTCGCTGTTTGTTTCGTTTTTCGCGGAAGGGACCTCACAAGGACTACCTCAATATTCAGTCTCTTCCTGGGAGGAGCTTCACAACCGCTCTCTCTCAAAACAAACTCCTATCGCTTCGAGGGGCTTTTCTACAGCACTCTCAAAAATCGCAACCATCCTCTCCGTTGAATAGGCGTTGTTTTTTTTTGGCTTCTGGACTGTAAAAACAGTCCTCAATCCCCTTTCTGGACAAGTCTTCGATGAGAGGCGTGACGAGAGTGGGGTTTTACGTTCTGCTATGTGGCAGGACGGCGATTGGTTGAACGATGGGATCCGGGAGGCGTGGATTCAGTGCATTGTCAGGATGGTAAGTTTGAAAAGTTTTTGCCTTGGTTGAGAGCTTAGTGACTGCTCTCTGATTGGTTTCTGGGTATAGTGAACAGTGACTCCAATTGGCTGCCCCGGGGGCTGGGGTTTAAGAAATGAGGAGGAGCAAGTCCAGTGGGGTAGGCAAGAGAAAAATAATGACAAAAATAATTAATGAAGTAAAATTTTAGTAAAATGGTGTGCAATAGAAATATTGCACGAAAAAATTAAATTAAGGAGGATTATATGAATCAAGAAGTATTCTTCTTGGTCTTTTAGAATTATCATTAGGAATGTAAGAAGTGTTAAGTTTTGCATATTAAAGTTGTTGGTTGCTGGCAGATCATGAAAGAAGTTAATTGCAAGATTCAATCATCCTCTCCGACTCTCTCACTCCCCTTATGTATCCATTCTGTCTCATCCCATCCAACTCCTAATTATCCTCTGATATTTTGTCCTTTTGCCTCTCCTATCGGACTTGGCTTTCATGATCTTTTTTCTTTCTTCTGCCGCCTTGTCGGTCTCAACTCCTTTGATCCGTTGTCCCTCTGCCGACCCCGTCGGTCCCGACACATTCCATCTCTAGCCCAATGGGTGCTGATGTCTGGGTACACATTGTATGTGTTCAGACGCGCTGTCGTCACCGGAATCGGGGGTAAACGAAGACACATTGTTAATGCGTCTCTTTTTGATGCCGAGGACCCAGTTCCGAAATTCCTTCCCAGCAATTAAGGAAAAGTTTAGAATTCTCGCAACGTTTGTCGACAAGGGGTAAGAGGGTCGTAGTAATTAGAGGGAAGTGATCGGCTTCATCACAATCTGTTTAGGATTGAACTTTGAATGAAGAGGAAGTACTACTATATCTCTATAATAATCGGGTATCCTAAAACGTTGAAACTCACCAAATTCGGTCAAGATGATATTTTGTTTCCCATTTTAGTAAATAGAGCTATCTTTTGGCTTTGCAAAACATACTTTGTTTTGTTTCTACGCTACCAAGAGACCATGCTACAATTAATTTTTATGAAGTTAAAAAAAACCAGAAGAGGGTATTTGATCTACCAGAAGTGGGCATTTAATTGTTTAAAATCTTTCATGGTGAGAGTCTGATTACTCTAAGTATTACAAATGTATTTCTATAAAACTTTTTGCATCTGATATTTATGCTAATTTCTAGAGAATGTACTAAAATATTTTTATTGTATCATTATTTTTTGAGTTAGGGCTTGTTATTTAAATAATGGCCTCATAAAGAATGTGATTATTCTTACAATGTTTACTCAGTTAGTTCTAAAATTTTCAAATTTTAATAGAAAATTAAAAATGTAGTAATTTTCTAGATAAATTCATCGAGATTGTTTTGGTACTACTTTAACTAAAATAAGTTTATTACTTTTTTCTCTAATTGCTTTAAGGTATTACAAAAATATTGCTAAAATTTCACTTTTAATTGTGATTTTTGTGAAATTTAGGCAATTTATTTTAAATATTGTTGGTTGAATATTGGTATTTATTGGTATTGAGTCCTAAAAAGCATGTATAATGCCTAAATATGTTATTTTGTCAAAAAGTACTTTGAGCGTATTCGGATACCTTAACTTCAAAACATTCGAAAGAACCAATTACAGTCGGTTCTCTATAACGAAGTCGCTAAATACCTGAAAAAAGTTCGTTATGCTGAACATTCGCGTTATATATAGATGTTTATCTTTTAGTATGCTTTATAAATCTCTTAAAACAAATTTTAAATTCATAAGCACTATATACTAAAAAAGTAATTATATATATATATATATTCACACAATTTTCTTAAATTAATTTATCTTTATTTTAAATATCTTACCCATCAAATAAGAAAGAAAGAAAAATTGCAAGAAAAACAAAAAAAAGAATGAAGAATAATAATAATTTTATACTAAAATTAATGAGTTTTAAGGACATTTTATAATTTAAAGCATACAAGTAATATTACCCATACATTATTTTATAATTAGAACACGGTTACATGCGGGACAACAACACTGAGAGTGAAAGATGATATCGAAGATGTTTCTAGTGAACTGGGCAATGGGGATAAAGATTGCACTTCTTGGATGAAACGTCCAGAATTCTATTGCTCTCGGCGAGTTAGAATCTAATAAAACCAGTTCAAGATTTATGATCACCATAAAATGCGTTAAAGAGAGAACAACTTGAAATTTTTTCAGAAATACTTAAAAAAAAGGGAGAACCAAAATTGAATTACAAAAGAAAAAGTTTGTTAAATTGAAAATGCACTTCGCTATAGAGAGGTTATTTTACGAAGAAATTGTGAGATGTTCAAGGTTCGACGAAAAAGTTCGCTACATAGAAAAATTCGCAATATAGAGGTTAGTTATATGTAGATGTTTGACTGTTATTCCTTTCGGAATTAAGTTTAGGGGTAATTATGCCATAATATCCAAAAAAAGCTTTAAGAATATTCTTACATTTTTCTTCGTCTTATTTATGCGAATTCAGATTCTCAGCATCAGCAAATTTAAAAAGTGAAAAAAGATTTAAAGTTTAAATGTAAATGACGAAATGAGATTGGCATTATCATTTTTACGAACAAATATAAACGAAATTATCAAAAATCATCAGTGTAATTTTTTTGGGAATAATCACTCAATGAAAGTTTTGTCTTCGTCGTTTATTTAACATTGAAAATTATTTTCATACACTATTTTACATAGTGCATTATAGATAACTAAAATTCCTTTAAATTTGTTTTAATGTTAATATGCCGCCAAATTTTGAAATTAATAAAAGTGTACCACAGTAAAACAAGTAATATAAAAAAAACATTTTTAGGTCAATTCCTACTTTGAATGGATGAATAGAAAGTCTTTTATTACGAGGAAAATTTGATAAAGGTATATAAATAAATAAATATGTAGGGAGGAGAGAGTGAACTAATAGTCGGAATTGAAAAAAGAGTATGATTTGTCTGCATTGTTGTAACAATGCACACCTGGTTTGCCTTGTTTTGGTGAAAAACAGGACTTCGACGCCAACTTTTGTCATTGATTTAACAGTAACATTGTTACAACAATAGAGACGAATCAATGAAGGTGCCAAAAAAGCTGGTTATTACTTTAATTCAATTTTATAAAATAACTTATATTTGAAAACACACACACACTGTATTATATATATAACATCACAGTACAAGTTTTAAAAAAAATTATTTGAACTTGATTGGATGAATATAAAGTATTTTATTAACGTCTGAAAATTTGAACAAGATAAATATATATATATATAAATAAATATATAAAGAGAGTGAGCTAATATAGAAGGAATTAAAAAAAAAAGGTTTTAATTCAATGGTGTAAGATGGTACGAAATCGCAATACATGATTGATGCATTATTGTTGTTGCTAACATTTTGACACCAAACATTTGGGAATAAGGATGATCATAATCGCATGTAAGACAAATCTGGATGTTTTCTGGTGAAGACTTTCTTATAACGGGAAATAATTCATAATTATATTTGTCGATGATTTTATGAAAGAAAAGAACTTTACGATGTGTTGCAAAAATTTAATCCGCTACATCTGAGCAAGTACAATATTCTGAACGGTATAGAAAAAAAATATTTTAAACCTTTAATCTCTTTTATGATAATCCAGGCTTTAAAATCATCTTTTAGAGAGAGAGAAGAAAAGCATTTTGTATACTGAAATTATTATTATCGTCATTGTTAATTTCAGCTAGTAGGTTCATTCTGAGCCGTTGAGGATGGAACGATGCCAACAACTCTAATTATACAATTCATTCTCGAAAACCGCATGTAATGTTCGGCCATTTTGTATGTTAATTTCTTACATTTAAAGCAGTGCTTCTCAAACATTCAATATTCGCAACCCAATATTCAATCATCATTTTTATCGCCCCCCTCCTTACAATACAATAACACGATATTGGAATGTATACAGCAGTGCTTCTCAAACTTTCAATATTCCCGACCCAATATTAATCATCATTTTCATCGCACCCCCTTCCTTACAATACAAAAACATCATATTGAATTTAAACTTACTATACTTTAAAGCTAAGCTACCATACGACTTAAACCTCTTAAGTGCCACAGGCGTATATAAAGGTCTCCCTCAGCAAAGCGTTAATTGCACCGAATCTTTCCGAAGTACGATCTTTTCTGTGCACTGCTATCCATCAAATTACTATTATAAATGCTTTGGAATGTAATAAAAGGACCTTGACAGTGTTTGCGAAGGATTTACTTATTTCAGAACATTTGTTTATTTAATCTTTTTCTTTCCACCCCCTCCAATACGTCACATACGCGTACCTACGTTAGAAACGGTGCCATTGGGGAGCGAATCGCGTAACTTTTTATCGGCAGTTAAAGAATTAATTATAAACCGTACAATTTATCAAGATCAGGGTTAATTTTATATGTAATTTTATTTATGGAATGGGGGTCACTCGTAATTATTAAACTTGTTCTTATAGTATTTTTAAATTAATTATGAAATACATTGTGCAGTATTGATACATTTATAAATTTATTATATCAATGTAAATGTGTATTTTATTTTTTATTATGTCAGAATGTATTTTGTTTAATTTCAGTAAATTAAAGAAAAAAGATTAAATAATCTTTTGCTTATGACTTTTCAACATGCTCGCGCCCCATCGTAGAGTTACCGCGCCACAGTTTGAACGGCGCTCTGCATTTCAAATAATGGTAAGAAATAATAGATTTTCAACTTAATTTTTCAGCAATATTGTTTATAGTTTAAGTTTCAAGTTATTACTAAACTAAGATTGTGTAATACCTTAACACAAGAGAAAAAGAAGAAAGGATGCACTTTTATTTGTTTATACAGATTGACTTTTTTGCTCATTACATTACTTCAGTGTTTCTCAAACTGGGGGGCGATAACCTTACGAGGGGGGCGCGAGCATATCGAAAATGAAATATTTAAAAAATTATTAATTTACTGGAATGAATTCAAACAAAATACTTTCAGACATAATAAAAAATGCACTTTTACTCTGATATAATTTATAGACCCGCGCGCGGGGGATATTAAGTCATCAAAAATAAAAACTTCTTCAATACTTAATTAGCTATCTTTGATCCTATAACCGAATAAAAAAACTTTTCTTTGATTTGCTGTAATCCCGTGATGAGAGATTTTTTTATTACGCTTTCTTTTTAAACCTAGCATACTACACTTTCAGAGTAAAAACAGATCCCAGACCCAGAATCGAAGAAATTTACGAACATAAAAAATTCATCACTCATTATTTTTGAAATACTGCACATTATAGCTGTAATATGTTTGACCTTCTAAGTTATTGGTACAGTTAGTTATGACCCCTCTCTTATGTGTTCTCTGTTGCGCTTTTTTCCATGCAAAAGAGTTTTATGATATACATATAAATAAATGATAAAAAAACTTAAATTTCTATTTTTTTACTAGTCGCCAAAAAAATCCCTAAGAAAGGGCCCCTAAATCCTTAAAAACAGGCTGTCACATGGGCCCTTAACATAAACATTCCCAAAACTACTTTTTAATTTAATTAGGTAACATTTTAGTCACTGGAAGGTATAACGACAAAAAAATAATAAAATTCGACTTCATCTAATGATGCTTAATTTATTATTCTAAATGAAAATAAAACCAGCTATAAAAACAACGTTTTAGAGTAAAAAAGAACTTTATAAAATTGAATACAGACAATTATATTTATATTAGAGGGCTTTAACTTTTTTGTCCCTCCGTTTTTTGCTTACCTGAAACTTAATTATTTAATGATCATTTTTAAAAAGCAACTATGAAGTTTTAATTAAAAATAATTTTTAAAAATGCAAAAAAATACATTAAAATTAAGCTTAGATTAATATAAATAACTAATATCACTGATGAAATTAAAAAAATATAAAAATCAGTCAAGTTCCAAAACGGAACTATTATAATGTAAAATTATAAGCAATGATTCCTACCAGAAAAAAAAATACGATCTTTCTTGCAGTTTATTTAAAAAGTAGTCACAATAAAAGAGATTAAACAAATGGAAAAGAAGAAATTTAACAGTAAATATAAGCACCGGAGAAAAGTACAATGTTAATTTACTGAAAAGAAATCAAATAGAAGTCTTTGAGTGCAATTGTTCTCCTTTTCCCTAGCTGAACAAATTAAGCGAAAAATCAATAGCAATTAAATTCTTCCAAACAAGGTGATTGTTGTTTGAGACAGTGATTGTTTTCACAGAGATAAAATCTATCATTTGTAGCTTTCAATGACTTTGGTTATTTTTTTTTATTGCAATGGGAATAAAAGTTAAGTTGAAATAAATTATCGTATATTTATCCCTTTCCTGATCTGTTTTTTTTATTCAAAATTTCGAAGCAAAAAAGCATTTTTTTATTGCTACAAATTACTATTTGTTACATCCTAATTACGAAAAAGCAAAATATTTTTTTCAGTAAGCACAGTTTTTTATTTCATTTACTGATCGTCAAATATGTGATGTCTCATTTACTGATTTCAGTTTTATTTTCAATACACCAAATGCCTAAATTTAAAAACTGCACTCTGATACTATATGTATCATCATTAGTTCTTTGAGGTGTTTAAAAAAAGTATCTACATACAAATGAGTATTTCTAATATCTCAAGATTGAAAAAGTTATTACCAATTAAAACAAATCTAGCTAAAATTATTTTCAATATCTGTAAAATTGAAAAAGGAAGATCAAG
The DNA here is from genome assembly GCA_019973935.1 of Trichonephila clavipes. NCBI lineage: Eukaryota > Metazoa > Arthropoda > Arachnida > Araneae > Nephilidae > Trichonephila > Trichonephila clavipes. The sequence goes on from BMAU01009176.1 coordinate 704,021, forward strand.
ACATTGTTTTTTCTAATACACCTAATCCTTCCAAATCTATATCTTTTGATCTATTTGACCATTGGTCAATGTTATCATTTGATGAATATGAGCTAGCATCTTTCAACTGAGTGATATCAAATTCATTGTTCTCAAGATCATTTTCGGAATCCATCATCTAAGCTACTTAGACACGCAAAAAAAAATTTAAATAATTTTTTTAACATTAGGTTTTTTAAAGTTTTTTCATTTTGAAATTTATTTGAAGAGAAATTTATATATATATATATATATATATATATATATATATATATATATATATATATATGTATATGTATATATATATATATATATATATATATATGTATATATATATGTATATATATATGTATGTATATATATATACATATATATATATATACATATACACTCGTGTCCATAAATTAAGGATAACGAAGTTCAGGCAAAGAAAGTGAAAGAAGCAAAATTTATTAAAAAAAATTAAAGAGCAAAAAAGATGCGATATGTTTGACATAATTAATAAAATTTGCGATTTTTACTCCCTGGAGCAAATTTCCAAAAAGAACCTATTTACAAAAAATTGTATAACATGGTTAGTATGATGGTTAATACGAAGTATGTATCCTGGACGATACAATACAGACCTTACAAAACCTAGGCATGATGAGTATCAAATTATCAATCTGATCTTGGGGAATATTACACCACTCATCAAGCAATGTCCTCTGAAGTTCCGGTAGACAGGTGGGAGGGAATTGAAGGGCTGCAATTCATCGGCAAAGCATATCCCACACATGCTCTAATGGATTCAAGTCCGGTGAGTATGCTGGACAATTCATACGGGTGATATCCTCCGATTGAAGGCATTCGTCTACAATGTTTGCACGGTGAAGACGGGCGTTGTCATCCAAAATCAGAAATTCAGCACCCATGGCGTCCCAAAACAAACGTACATGTTGTTCCAGAATGACATCCCGACAGATGTGGCCTGTCATCGTTACACTCTGAACATGCAGGTCAGTTCTGGAAACAAGAATAATTCCTCCCCAAATAAGCCATCCTGCGCCACCGTAACGGTTTCGTTCAATGGTCTTCTCTTGGTGGTAACGGGTACCTGACACTCTCCATATTAAAGTCCGGTGAGAATCAGACTGCAAACTAAACCTGGACTCGTCGGAAAACATCACACAAGACCACTGTTGTGCTGTCCACAATGCATGCTCTCTACTCCAGGTTAATCGCAGGCGACAGTGAGTTGCGGTAAGTGGAACACATCTGACAGGCCTACGAGCATATAGACCAATGTGCCCTAAGCGTCTGTACACGGTCTGCCTTGAAACTGTCGTACCGGTAGCTGAAGAGCGCTGACGAGACAGGTCTGATGCTGTGATCTGTCTGTTTCTTTTGGCAGTAACTGCTAATTTTTTTTTCCGGTCCTCATTGGGTCTTGTATCTCGGTAGCGATCTGTACTGTAACATCTACTCACATTACCATCATCTTGGAATCGTTGCCTAAGCCTGGAGATGACACTCTGGGCAATTCCACGTTCCTCGGATATTTTGAGCTGGGTACGTCCACATTCCAGTCGTTCAATAATTCTACAATAAAAATTTATCCAAATGCTTCCTTTGTGCCATACCCATGTGGTTATTGCACTGAAAGGCTTTTAAAGTGTGTGTGTGCTTGTGGACAATTCTACTTCTTTGCCACCATTCCTTATATACCCCTCTCTTACACTCTCGTCATTGTGACCCAACTATCCGCGCCATCTGGTGATTTCCTATAATTTGTATATTCTTCTTCAAAATGTTTTTGATAATTTTACATGTGAAATTTTTATTGTAGAGTTTAATTTCTGTGTGATTCTGAATTATCCTTAATTTATGGACATGAGTATATATATATATATATATATATATATATATATATATATATATATATATATATATAAATCTACAATGTATTTGCCTGTTACCTGTTCTGGTTTTAAAATAAATTCTTTTTTGATAATACAAATGTGCTTTAGATCAAAATAGATTTACATTTTATCAAACAGTTACATTTGATTTTTCTATAATAAATTACTTTTTTAATAAATTCCGATTTGCATCATTCATATTCTTTACTAAGGATGGTACATGATTCTCTATGTGTACGACTTTCATTTCTCCTCCTCCTTTTCTTTGTGGGGTGCGCAAAAAGACAGAGGCCGTCACACACAGAGATGTTTTTTAAAGTTTAAAAAAATATTCAGAACGATTAAGTTAAAGGGCAACGTATACTTAATTGTTTGCGAATGAAAGCCCTATCAAATTTCAACAATGAGTAACGAAAGATCAATTCAAAAGGAACACCGTAATTTTCAAGAAGATGGCAACATACACTTTAATATTTTAAATATTATTTGATCATTGCATTATATTGTATTATATAAACATTATTACACTATCTATACCTGTATACATGAAAAATAAGAAAAACAATAATAATAATTCATTCTGTTTTAAATTTTCACTCAATAAATGATTTTTTTGTTTCCAAATCTGATATAAAGGTACACATTTTTATTTGTGGCCCACGAAACTTTAATGTTTTTCCAAAGTAGCCCACAAGGTCATTTGTGTTGGACACCCCTTGTATACAACATGCTTCAAATTGTGTGTACCTATATATATGTACACACACATAAAACCCTCAGCCGTTTGAAAAAGAGGCACCAACATCAGATTTTTTTTTTTTTTTGTATAAGTATTAGAGATATTCTTTTAAGATATATGAATTATTCTTCGTATTATGCAGAGTGTAATTGTAAAAAGCAAACAATTAGGGGTTTTGTGCGTTCCTTAATTATAATAAAAGCTCTGTTAAAAATTTAAAATTGAAAATTAAAACAGAATTCTTCTTTCTTCAAATTTTATGTATTATGTTCAATTATATGCAATAAAAATGTTCCTTTTATAGAACCTTTTTGAGCAAAAAACATTTACCGCTTAAGGGGTCACAGGGGTGTTAAAAATGTTTCGAGAGCACAAAGTACAAACAATTTTCGACTACAAATAATTCTTTGAGATTAAAATGAAATAATTTGATTCTTTCACACATTTCTTATAAAGGAATAAAGTTTCAAAAGAGTATAAAATATCTAAAATATAATCATAATTTTAAAAATAATAAGCACATAAAAATAAGAAATTTTTTTGTAAGAAACAAATAGTAAGTTTTACGACGCGCATGATATTTTCTGCACTAATCATTCTAATTACTAGCAATAAGTTGATTTATAAAGTCAAATATATCCTTATTACATGCTATCTCATCTTATATAAATAAAAAATAAAAAATAATATTTTTAAAAATAAAAAATGCATTTTTTAAATTTTTTTTTAAAAATTCAATTTTTGTTGAAATATTACAAAAAATTAAAAATTTATAATACTATAAATAGCTAGGATTTGATGATTATGATAGAATTTATAATTCTGTAAAGTTTTATGCATCAAAGTATGATAGTTTTTGAAACGCAATGCGCGTAATTGAAAAAAACACAAACTGAGAAAAAGGGCTTTAAAGTTTTAAAATTGAATTTGAGAAAATAAATCTTAAAACTTACATGCTAAAATGCTCCAGGATCATAAGATATACCTTCCTGTTCCTGAAACAGCTCAATTTCTTTACTCTTTTTAATTTTCTCGGCTCTGCGAGCTTCGAAAGATGATTCTAAGCGCCTCTGTCTTGACGTAAAGATTCGACGATTGTCACATTCAGCCAGGGACACACAAACATTTCTGTTAATTTTCAAGCCAAATTTCTCTAAAATAGAAATAAGTATTTGATTTCCATCATTAAAAACACTGGTTGCTAGATTTGCAGCAATCTCTGCAATCTGAAGACTAGAACCAATCGTCTTAGGACAAAATTTCCAAATTAATGAATTTAAACTTTCATTAGGATTCTGTGTCTTACCTCCTAAACATTTCTTCAGGAGTGCCGGATGAGATAAGTCTGCAAATACAGGCTTAATTACATCTCGAACAGCTTTAGCAACTGAGGGTTTGTGTTTATAATTTTGTAAATTATTTATTAATTGCGGCATTATACTTACACCATGTATTTGGGTTTGTAGGACAAAACCAGTGCATCGGTTCATATCAGTGCTGCAAGAATGTCCCCAAACAGCGCAAATGGCTTGCCGCATTTCCTTTACACTAGTAGAATTGCATCGAATAGCATTACCATAGTAATGCGCAAGTTTATCAATTAAACTATCAGTTAACCTACCTTTACCGCCAATAGTTTTACCATCAGATAATTTCTTTTTACTATATACTAATTTAAGCTTCCTAAGTCTTGTACCCATTCTCTTTTCACATGGCCTACACATTCTATTTTCTGAATAAGATAGTCATCGCCGTATGGCTTGTTTTCAGAAAGGGCATTGAATGTTTTTGTGTCGCCATCTCCTATGTAGTTCGAATATTTCAGGTTGTGAAGCTTTTCTGATCGATTAAAAATCCTCAACATCCCGTCAACCTCCATCTTACCAGCAGAGCCAGAATAATTTTTTCTACATGAAATCTTATGCCTTCTTTGCCATTTATTGTACTTGATACCAAACTTTGCCCCTTTATAACTGTCGCATCCTTTGCAAAATGAGGACAACACTTCCCTATCCAAAACTTTACCTGTTTCGGCCCCTATTACAGTACATACTCCAATCAACGATGAATGTCCTCTTGTTTTCCAGGTACCATCACCACTTACCGTTAAAAGGTTATCAGGTGACGAAGAATTTTCTTCGACAGCTGCCCTTTTCATGCTTTCTCCAGCGACTTCCTTCATAACACGTGAAAGTTTATTATTAATAACATCATATGATTTTTGTTCAGCAGGATTAGGAAGACTCATTACAGCACAAAAGGTTTTTAATGACTCTAAACCTTGGCCTATGCATCTCATTGCTAAAATAGATCTTCTGTTAATTTCTGGAGCATTATTTTTATTCCCAGTGTTTTCACAGCTTGAAAAAGTACGAACACTCCCACAGTTTTTACAACGTATTTCAAAATTCGAACATAAACCACGAGTGGACTTTTCATTAATTGTTAATGGTTTATGACATTTTAAACAACATGATACTGATAAAATAGAGCTAAAAGTTGAAATAAAATCAAAAATACGATATCCTTTGAAGTTTTCACTTACCTTAACAAGATCTGACTTTAATGAAGTCTGAATTCCTGAGATTTTATTACTGGAAGCACACTTACTTGTGTCTTTCCTTTCTGCAACATATGTATGAGAACATACCTTCATGAATTGATTCACTCTAAATCTTCTTTTCTTAGGATGTTTACCTGAAGGTCTACGATGAGTATTTTCGATTTCAATCGAGAATTTTCAATTGTTTTCTCAATTTTGATAAACGGTTTTAAACAACGCTGTTTTGAATTTCGATAAGCAAACAACGTGCTAGCATTACCAAAACAGAATCAAAACACATTAAAAAAGCGTGTGTTGAGTTGCAAGCTTCCTTCTCAATTAAGCAAGTGTTTAAAATATTTCATGAGGCTTTTTAAAAACAGAAAAATAAAACGTATGCGGAAATCAAGAAAAAGTGGGTGTGGCATGTAGCCATTTAAACATTGTTATTACTAAATTGCTGTTTGAATTTTTAGAATAACTTTCGAAGTTTTTGTAGTACTATCACGTGGTTGGTATCAAAATGTTCAAAAGAAAATGAGAAACAACATATATTTTTTCGAAAATTCGAAAAAATCCAAGATTAACACCCCTGTGACACCTTAAGAGGGTAATATATATTGTTGGCCCATCTCAAATATTGTTGGCTGTTAATTAAATAAATTTATAATTTTTCTGTACTTCTATATGATGGTTGTATGAATTTCTACATTGTATACAACTATATTAGAAATTAAATAGTACCTTTTAAAGTGTTTTTTTAAATTAAAGTAATCGATGATCTTTTTCAGTTATTTTACTTAATATATAAAACATTTTGTGTGAAAAAGGTGTAATAACCCTTTATAGCCCCAATGTTCTTTCGTATATTTAAATTTGAATATATATTTTAGATGCACTGAATGATGAGACATTTTAGTAAAATCATCATGTTATTTATGACTATCAAATCATTATCAAAATCCAACTAAAACAAAGGGAACGGTCACTTTTATCACAACCTTAAAATTCTATAATGTATGATCCAAGTACTTAACTTTGTATAGCAATATGATGTAATCCGTAGCAATATTAATCTTTCCGATTTCACTCGTTTGATTCCTTTACTCGAGCTCTGGTAACTTCAATTGTTCTGTCACTAACACTTTTAAATTAGATTGGCAGCACTCAGAAAGCTCTCTTGCTTGCCCACTTAACGTGATTTTAAATCAGTGCTTATCAATCTTTCATCATTTGCGACCCAATATTTAATCATAATTTTCTTCAAGCCCCCTTCCATACAATGACAATGTATTGAACTCAATAATAATATACTTTGAGGCTGAAGCTACAATACGACTTTAACCCTTTTATTGCCCCTGTAAATGGTTTTGCTTAGCTAAAGCATTAATTACCCGGACGTATAAATATGTCTAACCGAAGTGTGAAATTTCTGATCACAGCTATCCCTAAAATTATTCCGAAGGCTTGAAAAATGCAATTAAAGGTACTTGGCAGTGTTAACGAATAATTTACTTATATCAGAGTGTGACGCGCGGGCGCACACGTCTTTTCATTAACATGACCTTTGGGTTATTTGGGGCCATAAATAATGACAACTCTTTTCCAACCAAACCCAAGAAGTTAAGCGTGAAGGAAAGATGCAAATTAGGAAGCTTTTAAATACCAGAACTTAGAGTAAGCGGGGTGGCAATTTGGGAAATGTTATCATAATCCGTGATTCAAGTCTGAAGAGGTTTTGAAAGATTAGTGAAAGCCAACAGAAGTTATCCGTGACAGAGAGCCCTTAGGTCAAGGCGCATACTATTGCACTCCTGTGAACCGCAAGTTCAACTAGGATTAGATTGATCGCTACTTCATTCGACATTAAGGTAGGAGTGACTATTTAATATTCGGATCTGTGATAGTATTGGAATTGGGCTTAGGCGAGTTAGTTATTGATAGTTGTCCGGGTTACGCTATTTCGGTATTATATATATTGTGTGTTTAGCCACCGTAGATTCTCTCACATATATTATCATTTTCAAATATGTTAGAAGTTTAAGTTTAAGATCTTATTAAAGTCATCTTAAGATCATGTCAGCTTCTAGTTCTTCATTTATTCCTACACTTCTAGCTCACGCTGATAACCAAGGAGAAGGGTACCCGAGCGGGGCGTCCTTACAAGAGGATTTCCTTAATTACTGATCCCCCAATGCATAACATACGCGCACCTACGTGGAAAACAGAGGCATTGGGGAGCGAATCACGTGATTTTTAATCTGCCTTTAAGAAGACTTGGTACCCTAAAAATCACAAACCTATCGTTTTTTTTTTATTTTCATTTAATCTTATTATTTGCATTATTATCTTTCGATTGATATATCACTTGTGCATGTCGGAAAGTTAGAAGTTGAAAAAACTTCATTTGAAAACAAATTAGGCGATTCAGCCACATCCCCTTTTAGAAAAAAAAAAAAAGGTAAAAAAAATGCGTTATGAAAAAAAAAAAATCTATTTCATAAATAGAAATAATAACTATAAAAAGAATGTGTAGTATTAAAAACAGAATATTTCCGAAGCAATACAATAATGTAATTTTTCTTCCTTGTGAAATGTGTGCATGTAAAATTTTTAAATTAAGGCATTTTATATTAATAATTTTATATATAATTTCAGTTCTTATTCCTGATATATTTTTCATACAAATGTAATACTTTAATATTATAAGAAGAAAAACAGCTAAAATTTCTGTCGTGACAGGAAAAAAATTTTTTTTAAAGTTTTTCTTGAGTTTTCTTGTGCAATTAGTACTCTCTAAAAGTTGATCATTTATAAAAATGTGTGGGTTGAAAACATATGAAAATGCAATTATTTTAAAGAAAAACGTATAAGTAATATCTTAAAGTGGTATTTTAAGTTTAATTAAGCTTATAATAATTATTTTTTCAGAATTATAAACTTTAAAGTGGTTTTTCTCAGTTTGTGTTTTTCGAAACCTTAGTGCATTCAAAATGCTACTCCTTCGACAATTATTTACCAATCACTTCAATTTTTTTCCTGCGTGTTAGAAATAAAGCGTGTAATAAAATTAGGGATCCGTTTTGCTATAAACTGAATGCTTTTTTTTAAAAAAAAATAAAATGTAAGACATGTTGGCTTTTATGTTGATTTTTAGCCTGTATATCAACATTTTATTTTTTTTCTCGAAAACGAATGAAGTTATTCTAAAATCGATCCCTAAAGTTGTTAAGAACATCCATAAGAATATTATAAAAAAATTTCAGGTCAAAAAATTATTTTTTACAAAAGGAGTAGGATTTTAAATGTTTCCCAATTTTCTTCAAAAAATTTAAATTTTTAAAATTGTGTGAATACTATATGAAAATTTTCATCTGGTAACATTTTTTTGAATAGAAACATTGTATAAAATGTTAAAATATAATTTTTAAATACGTAAATAAAGAAGTTTGCTCAAAGGGTGCCAAGTCCTCTTAAGGGATTATTTATAAAGCGTAAAAAGTATCAAGAAAAGTGTTAATTTTTGTATGTAATTTTATATATGACAAGCCCATAGATAATAATTAAATTTGTTCTTCACTTAGTATTGTTAAATCAATTATAAAATACATTATGCAGTACTGATATATTTATAAGTATATTATAATAGTGTAAATGTTAATATTCTTCCTTATTATGTCAGAATGTATTTTGTTGTTTACTTTCAGTAAATTAATAATTTTTTAAATAATCTTTTGTTTTCGAGTGTGGATATTTTGTGTGTGTTTTAGGATTGATTTTTCTTTTACTGCAGATAGATTTATTTTTAATTTTTTAGTTATTAAATGGCCTTTTTCTTTTCTTTATTCAGCATGAGCAACATTAAAAAAACATGCTACCTCATTAAATAATACGATTTGTTTTCGTATTAGTATTTACTTTTGCCCAAGTACTTTTTTAGTTTTTTTTCCTAATTAAATGAAGGAACTATCCATATTTTATTTATTAAATATTCGTAACCATTCTTGCCTCGAAGCAAATACTTTTACATCTAAACAACCGAAATTATTTTTGTTTTATCATTTTTTACGGTTTAAAGAAAGATGTTTTTTTTGTTTCTATTAATATCTCATGATGAAAGCTCTTGGTATAGTAATCTATACTTTTTTGTAAGCAAATTACTTTTGAGATTTATTGACATATTTTGCTATATTTAATTACAAATTGTTGATGTTTTTCGCTGAAGGATACAGTTTTTTGCTCTTCCTTCGATGAGTAGAATAAAACAAATACGGTTATCTTTTGTCAATTTTAACATGAAACCTCGCATTTTCGGTTTTGTTTTAAGGGTATTATTTCTCATGTAAAAATCAGAAGAAAGAACTATTGTTTTTGCTTCAGCTAAGTGAGTTTTATTTCTACACAGACAGGCAGACATCCATTGCAGAACTTTTACATTTACTTTAATGACATTTTTACCTACTTCCTTTTTTCCTGAAAATATTAATCAAGCTTTTAATGAAATCCCTTTCAAAGAAATGAAACTTTCGCAAAAGCATAAATTTAATTTTTTCCAAAGATAAGCTAGTGAAATGGGTAGAAATAAAGAGAAAGAACAATTTTTTTGTCATTCCTGGAATTTTAATATTTATCCATAAATTTGATACGCCACATTTTTAATAATATCTCTTTCTGGGATTAGATTTTAAGCATAGATTTTATCAGCATTTGGAGTTATAAATCAAAAAATGGGTTAGTAAAGGATGTTTTTTAAGACTGTTACCATTCAGAGCTACCTGTAGCTCGATATAGTAGTCGAAGTTGTATGAAACTTGGTACGGTGAAACATATTGACTTGGAAACAAGATTACGCAAAAAATATTCAAATTGTGGAGTATTTATGGCTCTGCACAATGCAAAAAGTGATACAAAAAGTCACAAAATATGCAAAATTGGAGGGAAATGTTAAGAAAAGTAGGAAACCTCTACACCGTTAGTGTTAAACTGGCGGTTTTCGGTGTACCTTTTCTCAAATTCTGTTATACGTACATCAGTGCTTCTCAAACTTTCAATACTTTTGACCCAATTTTCAATCATAACTTTCGTCGCGCCCCCTTCCATTCAAAAACAATGTATTGATTTCAAAATTAAAGTACTGAAAGCTACATGCTAAAGCTATAATATGACTTTAATTATAAACCGTACAAATTATTAAGAGAAGTATTAAATTTTGTGCATAATTCTGTATATGACAAGCCCATGGGAGTCACTAATAGTTATTAATCTTGTTCCTAACTTAGTATTGATAAATTAATTATCAAATACATAATACTGTACTGATGCATTTAAAAAAATATATCAATGTAAATGTGTATTTTACTTTTTTATTATATCAGAATGCATTTTTTTGCTTCCTTTCAGTAAATTTACAAATTTTTAATTCTTTTATTTTTGAGTTTTTGATATGCTCGCGCCCCCTGGTAAGGTTATCACGCTCCCCAAGGGGGGCGCCCCACAGTTTGAGAAACACTGACGTACATGTTTGAAATTTTCCATACAATTTAAGTACACCTTTCTCATACTGAAATGAGATCTTAGCTAATTTTGCATTTTTTCATAATTTATAAAAATTTTATCAAACATAGAGAAATTTGACCCAGTTTTCACATAAAAAAATTTGTAAAAAATAAATTTTTGAGTATTGTACAAAAAGCTCATTTCAGTATATGTTAGGCATAATTATGAGTATGTCATAAAAAGTTTGCATACCCGTAAACAGTAACCTGTTTCAGGAGAAGGTATATCGAACATCTCTCTCAAAATTTACATTTTGAGATTAGTTTGATTTTAATGCAGTATTTCTCCCAAACTGTGGGGCGCACCCCCCTTAAGGGCCGTGACAACTCTACAAGGGGGACGCGATCCTATTGAAAAGTCGAGAACAAAAGATTATTTAAAAAAATTATTTATTTACTGAAGGTAATCAAACAAAATGCATTCTCACATAATAAAAAATAAAATACACACTTACACTTATATATTACACTTATAAATATATCAGTGCTACTCAATGTATTTTATAATTAATTTAACAATTCTAAGCCAAGAACAAGTTTATTAATTACCAGTGACCCCATGGGATTGTCATATATATAATTTATAACAAAAATTAACACTTATCTTGATAATTTTTGTATGGTTTATAATTAAACCTTGACTGCCGATCCTGAGTTTCGCGATACGCATCCCAATGCCAACCATTTTCCTCGTAGGCACGCATATGTGATGTATTGAGGGAGGGGGAGAGGGGAATAAATGAGCAAAAATAATCTGGAATAAGTAAATCCTTCGCAAACATTGTCAAGGTCCCTTTATTGCATTCCAATGTCTTGGAATAATTTTACGGATAGAGTGCACAGAAAAAACCGTACTTCGGAAAGACGTATATACGTCTGGAAAAATAAAGGCTTTGGCTTAGCGAGACGTTTATACACACGGGGAAATTTATATTAGGAGATTAAAGTCGTATCTATAGTTTTAGCGTTAAAGTATAGTATTATTGAATTCAGTACATTGTTATTGTATGGGGGGATGGGGCGATGGAAATAATGATTGAAGATTGGGTTGCGAGTATTTCAACTTTGAGAAGTACTGTTTAAATGTATACAGTGAGACTTCTAATCGGTTAGGGCAGGGGTGGCGAACCAATGGCAGGCGACCTAATATTTTGGGCACGCCATCGATCAAAAACGGTTTGCATTTTAGCTGAAAATAATTAAGTTCACTAGGAAGTATTATGAAGAAACGCGAATGATCGGTCGCGACGCTGAGATATCGGGGAGCAGACTTGTTTGCTATGTCTTGCGTAGTTACGTCGTGTATTATAATTGCTAATGATACAACGCGGGTATGTGTAACTATTTCTAAGTATATTCAAGTTGTTTAAAAATATATTCTAACGTTTACATTAATAGTTCATTTTGTATACATCTAATTTATCAATTAGATCTAATTCTTGTCTTGTAACTCTAATTCATAAAGTAACTCTCACGGCTTTGTTTTTAAAATTTTTAATCACCTGAGACAAAAGTGAAAGAGCAGACACTACAGCAATCTCGTACAAGTACTCAATTTCCAAAAAACAAAAAAAATCTGCGCAAGTGCCCGCAGTCGGCCGCAGTCAGTAAAAAGGTTTGTTTTTGGGTGTGATCAAGCGAGAGCACATCGAATAGTCAATTTCGTCGACACAACTGTATATATTTAAAGTTTATTTGTATTACATTTACGATATTACATGGCTAGTTCAGCAAAAAAACTAAAAGTGCAAGATAGTAAATGTAGCAGAGAATTTCAAGCTTGGTGAATTGAGAAATATGGCATGATCAGTAAAGGTGACAAAGCGGTGTGTTTTTCATGTTTTGGAACAGTGGTATGCAGAACATCGTCTGTAAAACGGCATTTTGAAACAGATCACAAATCATTTAGTGAAAAAAGCAAACCAGAGCAAAAATAATTAATTGCAAGTGTAATAAAGGCAGAAATAAATAGTCGACGTCTATTATTAAATATGCAAGCGAAATTGTCTCACAAGTGCGGCAAGATACTCGGCTGCAAATGCTATTTCTCGGCATGGTAAACCTTTTCAAGAGGGAGAGTTTTTGAAGAAAGCTTGGTTGGCATGCCCGCCCTCACTTTTTGATGATTTTGATAGTAAAGATAAGATAATTCAGCGCATCAAATATATTCCTCTATCTAGAAACACAATAAAAGATATAATCTTGAAACTCGCAGAAAATGTTACAGATCAACAAAACATGACATTAACTCCGCTCCTTTTATGTTGCTATGGCTTGACAAAAGTATTGACATCAATAAATCTGCACGTTTTGCTGTCTTTGGTCGATATTGTGCAGGAAACGTCATCAAGGAAGAATTAACTGCGATAATATTGCTGTTAATAACTACAAAGCGCACAGACATTTGTACGGCAGTAAGAATTTCGCTTGCTGGGAAAGAAATTGGTTTGAAAAAAATTGTTTCTGTAACTACTGATGGTGCTTCAAATATGGTAGGCAAAAAAATGGTTTCATTTCTTTATTTAAAACAGACGTAGGACATTCGATTCTTGAATGCCACTGCATTATTCACCAACAAGTCTTGTGTGCAAAGAGTGGTTTAGCATCTCTTGATAATGTAATAACGTTAGTCACAAAAATATTCAATCTCATATCGTCGCAGGTTTTAAATAAACGAAAGTTTGATGCTTTGTTGGATGCAGTCAATTCTGTGTATAGTGGTTTACTAATGTATGATAATGTTCGCTGGTTGAGCCGCGGGAAAGTACTTCAAATATTTGTTGATTGCTTGAAAGAAATCAGACTGTTTCTACAAAATGAGAGCAAAATTGAACAATACCCACAGTTGATGGATATTATGTGGCTTTTAAAATTGATGTTTTTTGCAGGAATATGCCAACATTTCAATGAATTAAACGTAAAGCTTCAAGACCCGACCGAATAAGACAGTTATTATCATGATGGATCTCATTCGCACTTTTGAAGCTAAACTGTGTTTTCAGAAACGATATTATTACAAGAAGCTACAAGTACTTCCCAAACTTGAAAAAAAATATCAAAGATTTAGATGCCCAAGATAAACGAAATGAAGAAATATCTATTGATGAATTTATTTCCATAACTGATTCTTTAATTAAATAATTTTCAGCGAGATTTTCTCAGTCCAAGGAATTATCGGAAACGTTCAAATTTATTATGTACCCTGATGTGATTTCGTTTCATAAACTGTACTTGTCCCAATTTGGTTGGAAACTGAAGAATTTGAAATGCAACTGATTGACTTCCAATCTAGTTCGATATGAATTCAAAGGTTTATTGAAACAAGGAAAAAGTTGGAATGGATTGAAGCAGTAACATTAACAAGCAATATACGGAAAAATGCCAGTAACGAAATTTTGGAAATATAGAAATCCATTCCAGACTGATTTAACTGTTTGAAGAAGCTGAATTATGCTATTTTAACCACATTTTCATCTACCTATGTCTGCGAGTCATTATTTTCAGAGATAAATAAAATCAAAGACTCGCTTAGAAACCGTTTAACTGACGACTCTAATTCAGCATACATTCTGCTAAAAGTAACACCTAATAATCCTGAAATAATTTTTTTGTCATCTAACATACAACAACAGAAGTCACACTAATGCTATTTTAATTTAAACTACATGCATAACTAAACCATTTACTACTAAACAGTGCAAAATGTATTTTTTCGTATTAAATAAAGGATTTTGATTTGTTCGTATTTAGTTTCATTATTTCCCTAATAATCACAAATCAAAATTATTTGATGGCACGACTATAACTCATTAAAGATTTCTTTAGAAAAAATGGCACGTTGGTCCAAAAGGTTCACCACCCCTGGGCTAGGAAATAAAAAAAGACTCATTTTACAATAATATTATATGGTTTATATCAAACGTTCAACTTTTCAGAAAAAACGAAGTACTTTGTCTACATTTTCCGCCATTCAAATGGGCAAGGCTCAGTTTCAATGATTATTTAAAAATAGGTTTTAAAGGCTTCTAATTACACTAGAGGTTAAAGTAAGGTATTTTTAGGAAGGTTAAAATCTGTGCAATTTGAAAAAGTTCAACATTTCACATTGTCAAAAAAATAAAACTTTAGCTTTCCAACACACCTTAAGTTTTATACAATGCATTCACTAATTAAACCACCTTTAGTACATGATCAGGTGAATATTAATGTTTACACGATTCAGCTACTCGATGGCTTTTGGGAACGGATCACGAAATTCTGAACCATGGTCAAGTGACAATGACGACATTTGAGAACACAACACCACCCTTCTAACTTCAACATCACACCAACGGGAGGACAATTGAGTTTCGAAGGATTTAAAGTGCATCGTCCCTCTACACGGTTGGGTTTCAGCAGTACGAGGTTCGAGCTCATGAAACGTCGGCAACGAGTCCGTTGTTTTAACCACTAAGCTTCCAGGCCAACACACATTTAAATATGATCATCGTTCGCGGAAACTATTCCGACCATTCTCTAAACAACATTTTTCTTACAGTCGTATTCGACTTCTCGAAAACTATATATATAGGCAAGATAAAAATATCTTCCAATATATTTTATTTCAGGATTTTCTCAAACTTTCAATATATTTTATTTATTTAAATATTAGATTTTATGAAATAAAAGTTCTAAAACCAGTGTTTTGTTCACACATTGAACATTTATTACATTTCTTAATTTTATATGAAGAGTGTTATCAGTATGATTACACCGAACTAAAAGTTTAGCTCATCAATTTCAAATTATAGTTTTCTTTTTTTTTTGTTTTGTTTAAACTAAAGCATACAAATCCATTTGAAGCTCGATCTTACCATTGAAATAGCACCAAACTTGGCATGGAGATGAATACAGTCGACTCTCGCTAATTCATATCTTCTAGAATACGAACCAGTCGCTAATTCGAAGTATATGCTCAGTCTCTAAAATACCTCTTGATGTTTCGAACTAAAACAATACGTTTTGGTACACTCAATATTTAGAAGTAAAATCTGTTGCTGATCAGATTAAAACACGCGGTACTTCTAAGTTATCTCATAAAACTCTCGACAATTCGAACACTCGCTATCCTGTACAGTTCTGTATCAAACCGGTTGGAGCTTACGAGTTTTCCCTTTTATTGTCTCTGCGTGTCTCCCGTGTAACATAGACTCTTTAAAGTCCATCAGTCTGCTATCATTTCTTAGTGTTTTCATGTTTCTCATGCGAAAAGACACTTTTATTGCTTCCCTTTTTCAAGTGGACAATAGATTGACCACGCCTGTTGTTAGCTGTTCATATATTTTTCGTTTAACACGTGGTCTTGCTACACATGTGTTTAGAAAGGATGATCCGTCATTGTGTAGGGGATGATACCGTAAGGTAAGAAATGAATAAGAGTGGCCAAACCATGCCACTCTCTTTCCTTAAGGCTGTCGGTTGCCATTCCGGGACACGGTGGATCCATAGGTGATGAATAATGGAAGGACTTTTCTATAAGAAGACAAAAGAAAAGGAAAAGAGTAAGAGAGTTGAGGAAAAATCGCTCTTGAACCAAAACTGGCAAGTTGAGAACTGAAGGAGGGGAAGGAGATGCTCTGGAAGTAGTGGAACTATTCGAAGTGCCTAGGGAGCCGGGGAGGTTAAAAACGACCCTGTTTAAGCTGACCTTTAGGTAACCAATTTTTAATAGCTCGCTGTGTTACTGTGGACCAACTACAGCTCAAATGTCTGCCGCAGATGCAGTATGATGTGCAATAGTCGTACGCCGAATATACGGCGGTGTTCCTCTGGAACATGGTCTCCTTGAGTCTTTCTGCAATATTGTGGAAAGAATGTACACCTTCTAGTAACGCTATTACATGACCTCGTTCAAACCTTGTAATCTGTTAATAATGTCGTCTTCGTACATGAATTCTTGGCTAACATCAACTCAATACGTCAAATATCACAGACAAATAACTTTCACGAACTGTACAGTACGCATTTAAAATAACATTAGTGGTCTAGATCTGAGTTGCCCTACTAGCGCCATACTTAAGGGTAAAGTGCGAAATTTCAATCGATGTCAACTTTCAGATGAATAAACACGCCTACCAAATTTCATTTATCTAACACTTTCTTGGTGTTGGAATTTTTTTTTGAATCAGTGTTTCTTATAGTTTCAAATAATCCAGTTGTAGTTTTGTAGGACCCTCACCTACATTGGAAACTAGTGTCATAAATAAGTCCACGCTAGTTGCGTATTAATGGATAGCATTTGGATCTAAATGATTAAAAGGAGTATTAGAGTATAGAAATTGAGTAAAAAACATACAATTGAAATTTAAAAACATTTCTTCAAAAAATAACTATATATATACACCATGTCTTCATTGTCATGACCTTCTTATTTCTTTACATATATGTTATCATTCGATAGATGGGTTTTCAGTTTTATTATGAACAAAGAAATTTGATGTCATGATTTATTCACTGAACTACATAATTAAATTCTAGAATCAAGCTAAAAAAAAAGGAAAAAAAAGGCCAAACATTACTGGAACGTATTTTTTCAACATAACTGAAGAGGAATATCGCTTAAAAGTAAATGATTACAAATGTTTCATTCGTACTTTAGGTCTTTATCGAAGTAGCTAATTCAACCAATATTCACGAGAGCATGGAGCGGAAAAGAACCGAAACTTAATTATGAATGTTAACCAAACAACACACCACAATCAATAGATGCAAGCAATTATACCTTAATGGAAACGTTCACTTGCGCTCAAGTGAAATATTTGCAAAGAAGAAATAAATGTTAAAAGCATTAAGCAGTGAAATCAAAACGTATTCAGTTTGAATAAAATGGAACAACAAATATCAGCATTGCCGCTTAAAGACATGTGATACTATGTTTGATGGTATTTCTCAAATTGATTTAACATCTTTCTTTTTTCTCCCTACTTTTAATTAGAATATACTAAAAATAATATTTTTTCGTATCTTTCCTGTTGTACTCATTTAAAAGCAGCGAGACTGACAGATACTGAAGACTTAAAAATATATTTCAACATGGCATACTAATATACCATTACGTACCACTTTATATTTAACGAACTTTTTCTCTTGTGAATTGGTTTCTTACTCCCTATTTAAGAAATATTTCAGGATATTTCAAATTATTCTCTCTTTTAACAAATTTTAGGGTGCTCAATGACTGACTTTACTAGATGCCTAATTCAATTGGAGAAATAAAATTGCCGTAACTTTTCGAGCCAAAAATTCAAATCAAATTAACACATTTTATCAGTAATTAAATTTTAGAACACACTTAAAATTACTGGTTATAAAAAATTATGATTAAAATTACTTGCAGGCATAAGATGAAAAAAAAAAAAATGTCAAGGAAATTCGTTAATTCCAATATAAAATTATTCTTAGAGTTAAAAATACAGAACATTCCTGGAGAATGTATTATTTGTTTTTATTTTCCTTGCAAATTTATTTTTGAGAAGTAAAATATTTAAAATAAATGGCTATTAATTTACAAAACAAAAAGAAGAATTATTACTTTTGAATAATATATAGCGTTTATGAATTAAAAAAAAATTATGTGTCTTTTATAAAGTATGTGGAGGCGTTTTGTGCTTCCACGCCGAAGGTTTAGTGTTTCAATCCTGGCTCAACTCAACTTTTTCTCCTTACAGCAGATCAACAAATAAGTACCAAGCTTTTTTAGGAACTAAACATTGGGGGTTTCGGGTCAGACTGATTATCTGACAGGTACATCTGCTCATGCTCCTCAGCACTCAAGGTCACAAAAATTTAGTTTGACACAACATTAAAATCTGCAGCAATTTGAGATTTTGCATGTCTTTCACGCTTAATGATTCTCGTTAGTCGTCGTTGATCCCGTTCTTGCAGTATATTTTTTCCGGCCGAAGCAATGTCGTCGATTTTGTTTTACTGGATTCTCGATATTAACGGTACACTCGTGAAATGGCCGTACGTGAAAATCCCAATTTCATCACTATCTCGAATATGCTAGGTCCCATAACATCTGGTTCAAACTCACTTAAACCTTGATAAAATGACATTGTAGCAGCAATAACCTATCTAACAACTGTGCCGAGTTTCGATGGATGCCTTGGAGATATGAATCAAAGCTGATCCTCCTTCTCCTATCTAAAATACACTGGTGTGCAAAACTTAAGCAACAATGTAAAAATTAAGCAGAGAGATAACCATGCAATTGCAGAAAAGGAAGTCTGGAGATCAGTACAGTTAACACGTAAGTCAGTAGAAACGTCATGCGAATGCAAATATCAGGAATGAAACGTCAGAAGCAACGTGAGCGTACGCAAAACGCGTGATGTCGGCCCGTGCTGTTCAACAGTAAAAAAAATGAAGGACGCAGACACAATTCAGCATATTCGCTGCAAGTGCCAGTGAGTGAGTTCGTGAAATATGGCTAGAAGAAATCACCTGGACGACTTCACACGTGGAAGAATGATCGGAAAGCTAGAGGAGGTGCGTACCATCACCAGTGTAGATGCAGAGTTTGAAATCAGAAAAAGTGTCGTTTCGCACGCTTGGAAAGCGTTCCAAACCAAAGGTACAGCTGTTAGAAAGGTTGGTGGTGGCCACCCGAGGACGACAACTGCAGGGGATGACCGATATATCATTCTGAAGGCCAAAAGAGGTCGACGGCAGTCAGCAAGCGTCATTGCTCAGCAACTCTCTACAGCAAGGGGGCGACAAGTGTCGTGGTTTACTGTGGCCAGACGCCATCACAAAGAGGGCCTGAACACTGCCTCCCATTGAAAGTTGACCACCGACGCCACCGTTTACAGTGGTGCAGAGAGCACAAAAACTGGACAACTGTCAATGGAGTCGTGTCCCCTTTACGGCTGACAGTCGGTTCAGTACCAGAAGCGATTCTCAAAGCATTTTGATTTGGAGAGAGATCGGGACACGGTTTTATATCAGTAACACCAAGGAAATACACCATTACGGTGGTCCTGGAGTTCTTGTCTGGGGAGGCATTATGCTGAACGGGCGAACTGAGCTCCACATTTTTGATAGAGGGTCTGTAATCGGGGATCGCTATTGTGAGGAGGTACTTCTTCCTCATGTGCGTCTGTCCCGAGTTGCCATTTGCCCAGACTTCATTTTTATGGATGACAATGCACGGCCACATCGGACTCTTGCTGTTGAGGAGCTGCTGGAAAGTGAAGATATCACTCGAATGGATTGGCCAGCATACTCCCCAGATTTAAATCCCATCGAACATGTGTGGGATGCTTTGGGGAGACGTATTGCAGCGCTCTTACACCATCCGGAGAACACCCAACAACTTAAACAGATGCTGATTGAAGAATGGGCACTCCTATCGTTAGAAATGTTGCACCAGCTGGTTCTGAGTATCGGAGACGGTGCGAAGCAACCATTGCAGTGAAGGGAGGGCATATACCATATTAAGGAACATCTGCTTGTTGTTCATCCTGTTGGATAGACCATCATGAGTCACGATACTATGCGTTCAATAAAGCTTGTTTTTGTTTGATTCCATACCGTATGCATTGTATTCCTTTTTCAGCGCCGATGCTTTCGTCATCCCTTACGTACATAATACTCTCCCTCATTTCTGAATTTCATGTCTCTCAGATGATTTTTCGTGAAGTTATGGCGAAAAACCCACCTGTTGCTTAAGTTTTGCACACCAGTGTATATCGGCGCTTTGAATGTGGATGGTCTGGATGGAAAAAGTATTTTCTTGAGAGAAGTTGGGCTGTAGGAATCTGATTGGCAGACTAGGATGGCAGAGGGGTGACGTCAGAAGCATGGGCGGATCTTCATGGTTTCGGCGGAAAAAGTCTAGATTAGCTTTGGAAGGAACTGAGAATTGGAGTAGAAGCACTGGGATTTGTGTGGACAGTAGCGAGTGAGTAAGACCTCTATTGGCTGCCCTGAAGTTGAGGAGATTTAACATTATGGCATAAAAGGGGTTATCCTGGTGGGAACAACTGTGCTCGTACATGCATGCGTATGCAAATGAAGAGATATGGAACCAATCAGAGTACGGCGCTGCGGTCGGCAAAGCATATATAAGACAACGTGTGTCTGACATAGTTGTTCCGCTGGTGTAATCGATATTTAACGATTTTCCCACATAACATTAAGTAGAGGTTTGCCTATATTAACAATTAAAAAAAAACTTCTACCAAGTAGCATACAAAAATTTTAACTTAAGCAAGGAAAAGTTTAGGCAAAAAGAAACAAAAAAAAAAAGAAGAAGCATTCTCAAATTAAAGAGCTTTTTGTAATTAACGAGATATTTTACAAGTTATTAATGTAAGGATCTATATAAGCGCGTACGTAAATTAACACCCATTTCATTCTACAGCAACCTCAAAAAGTATATCGCAGTTCAACGCATGCGCACACATATCTTTGGTAAATTGTCTGTCTTGTGACGTCATTAGAACTGAATTGTTCTGTTTTTAAAGTTTTAAAGTTTTAAGACTACTGCCGATCCTGCTGACAATGAAATGCATTCTGTAATCCAATGTAGTGTCAATCCGTAGGAATATTAATCTTTCTAATTTCACTCGCTTGATTCCTTCACTAGAGCTCTGGTAACTTCAGTTGTTCTGTCACTAACACTTTTAAATTAGATTGACAGGACTCTCTAAGCTCTCTTGCTTGCCCACTTAACGTGGCTTTAAATCAGTGCTTATGAAACTTTCATTATTTGCGACCCACGATTCAATCATAACTTTCTTCGCATCCTCCTTGTACAATAACAATTTATTAAATTCAATAATACTATACTTAGACGATAAAGCTACAATATATATATATATATATATATATATATATATATATATATATATATATATATAATATACGAATTTCACCTTTTAAGTGTCACCAGCATATATATATATGTCTCGCTCAGCCAAAGCTTTAATTCTCCCGAAAGTATATATACGTCTTTTCGAAGTACGATCTTCTCTTTGCACGGCTATCCATAAAATTATTCCGAAAGCTTTAAAATGCGATAAAAGGACCTTGACATTGCCTGCGAAGGATTTACTTATTTCAGATTATTTTAATTCTTTATTCATCCCCCCCACACACAAATACATGGCACACGCGCGCCTACTTGGAAAACGGTTGTAATTGGGAAGTGAATAGCTTATAATCTTTACTCCGCAGCTCAGGGATTAATTATAAACAGTACAAATTATCATAATAAGTGTTAATTTTTGAACATAATTTTATATTGGACAAGCTCATGGGGTCAATGGTAATTATTAAACTTGTTTTTAACTTTGTACTGTTCAATTAATTATGCAATAAATTGTGCTGCACTAATATATTTATAAGTATAATATATCAGTGTAAATGTGTATTTTATTTTTTATTATGTCAGAATGCATTTATTAACTTACTGAAAGCAAACAAACGAATTTAATTAAATAAAAATTTGTTTTCGAATTTTCAATATGCTTTCGCCCTCCTCGTAGAGTTGTCACGCCCCCCCAAGGGAGTCGCCCCCCAGTTTAAGAAACGTTGCCTTATATGAAGAGATCAATACCCCGAAACATCATACTCCCGAGTGAGGAAGAAAATAATGTAAATAATTTTAAAATCTTCCTCAGCAATGAGATTCATAAGGACTGGAAACTATCAACTCATATTTAAATGTACACTCATGCTAATTAACTTTTTTCCCTTTTTAAACTATAAATTTAGGAAACATCAGCACTTATAAGCGATTTATTCATTGAGATTGGACAGGATGAATTATTTGTGAGTTACAGTAGTGATTCCCTTTAATCTGTTATATAGAGAGACTAATGCATGTGTTAAATATTCGCGGACTCAAAGTTCTCATAGGGGTGTAGTATGGAAGGTATTTGGATAGGTGGGATCCTAGTCACTTGACCATGATTAAAAATTGAAAGCCTTATCTCCAAATGTTCTCTCTAACTCTGGGTTTCTCCCGTCCTTTGAAATTGATACTTGAAATCTTAAGCGGGCAGTGGCTAATAGGTCTAGACACATGTTAAACAATTTTTCTCCAACCGGGAGTTGCATATTTAGTCTATCCATGTGCGTTAATTGAAGCTAAAACGCATAAAAATTAATACCGATGGCAGTACGATACATTTTATTATTTTTTTCATTTCATGTCCTTTGATGGGTAGTTAAAAACAGTTTTTCTAGGTGTAAATCTGCAAATTGTATTTTTATTACTATAAAAAAATTCTTATCCTTAAAAAACATTTCGACACGTGTTAAGTATACTTTTTTTCATCTAAATGAATTAAGAAAATTTGCAATTAAAAAAATTGTTTTATTTAGGTTTTTGGAAAGCGTTTATACGTAGATATAGGTTCTACCCTCTGCCCACATAGAACAGAAAAATGACCAGGCATTTTTCTCTTTTCCTCCACTCGAGAGGGAGCGTTTAGAATCATGTAAGGATGTTCGGGGTGAGAAATATAAACAAACTTTGTTTTCAATATGTAGTACAAGATTCTCGGGTGCGAAAATCTTTCATTACAGCTTTTCTGATCGGAGAAAATGTTTGCATATTATACAGTTTCATAGTAAATTGGTAATCAAATTTGTGAAATAGCTAATTTAAATTCTCAAAAATATATTACTTTATTTCTAACTTTTTTTATATTAAAATTAAATAAAACATAATTTGTGGATATATACCAATTTCAATGTATATTCTAAGTATTATATATATATGCTAGGTATTCTGTATATCATTTAAGTAAGTAAAGGGTTTTTTTTTAAGGTATAGAACTTTAAATTGCAATAAAACAACGATGTATCATTCGATTGACATGAATTTTTTTTATTCAAAAGATAATCTTGTGGCATTACATTTTAAATATGATTTATGGCATATGACTGCCACAGCTGGCTCGGATGTAGTCCAATCTGGACGTCCCATTTTCGATGACTTTTTCCAACATTTGTGGCCGTATATCGTCAAGAACACGGCGAATGTTGTCTTCCAAATGGTCAAGCGTTTGTGGCTTATCCGCATAGACCAATGACTTTACATAGCCCCACATAAAATAGTCTAGCGGTGTTAAATCACAAGATCTTGGAGGCCAATTCACAGGTCCAACACGTGAGATTAGGTGGTCACCAAACGTGTCTTTCAATAAATCGATTGTGGCACGAGCTGTGTGACATGTTGCGCCGTCTTGCTGGAACCACAGCTCCTGGACATCATGATTGTTCAATTTAGGAATGAAAAAGTTATTAATCATGGCTCTATACCGATCACCATTGACTGTAACGTTGTGGCCTTCGTCGTTTTTGAAGAAGTACGGACCAATGATTCC
The DNA here is from genome assembly GCA_019973935.1 of Trichonephila clavipes. Taxonomy (NCBI): domain Eukaryota; kingdom Metazoa; phylum Arthropoda; class Arachnida; order Araneae; family Nephilidae; genus Trichonephila; species Trichonephila clavipes. The sequence goes on from BMAU01009176.1 coordinate 728,155, forward strand.
ACCAGCCCATAAAGCGCACCAAACAGTCAGTTTTTCTGGATGTAACAGTGTTTCTACATTCACTTGTGGATTAGCTTTACTCCAAATGCGGCAGTTTTGTTTGTTGACGTAGCCATGCAACCAGAAGTGCGCTTCATCGCTAAACAAAATTCGCTTATGAAAATCGGGAACAACGGCAATTATTTTCGAAATAAAATTGCACAATTTGAAAGCGTTATTCAGGCGTGAGTCTATTCATGATGAATTGCCAAACCAAACTGAGAATAAATCACTTGACAACTGTTAAATCGGTCGCCATCTTGGAAAGTAATGCCAACTTAAACTTCTATACCTGAAAAAAAACACTCTCTATATACATATATATATATTTATTCTATGTTGTACAATTATTCTATTATTATTTAATTAACCTTATACTTTACATTTAATTGTTATTGCAATAGTTATTAGCATAAATGTTAATTTTTCATAAAAATTGTATTGTGATATGATTCATTATTTCTGTTCTGAAAAGCAAGTTATATGTGCGCAGTGGTTATAACGTCTAGCCACCTCCCTGGAAAAAAATCCTCGATCCGATATTTTTTGTCACTAAATAACGTTTACAGAGGATAAGAAAATTGCATTTATCAAGTACTTTACAGAAAATTGAGCTTCAGATGCGTGCCCGTTAAAGGGTTAAGCTGGAACCAAGCTGTAATACAAATGAATGCCACAACCGAATAATAGACAACGAAGTAAGTCATTAAAAGTAATAGTGGGCACATTAATTCGTTCCAGAATCAAAGTTGTGTAACCAAATTTTTTTACAATACCAAATTGCGAAAGGCTTTCACTTTGTGAAATCCTTGATGTTTACATATCATTCAGATAAGTCCAAATTGATTACTGCCCTTTAGGTTGCTTTGTCAGCATACTACGTATCCACTTCCAGTGTCAAATATAATAAAAGTAAATTACTAGAATTTCTTGCTGGTAATAATTTCGCAGATTCAAAGAATTTTCCATCTATACTGAATTCAGATAATCTAGAAATCAAGCCAATAAACGGGATATCCACCGCAATCAACATGAGAAGAAGTTGCAACGACAATTTTTGCTTTAAATGCTACGTAAATAAATCTTTTTTTTTACTTCTAATAAGGCTGCGGTTTGGTGTCTTACCATTGAAGACCTAGTACATTCCGGGAGCTGGTATCTCTTTTTTGTGCCGCACCATATATATTAGCGTATATCAATCACTGCAGCGAATTTTGACACCTAGTTTCCTCCCGAAAAAAAGCATTTGAGCTCTGGCGATGCGAAACCGTACTTGGGATTTTTAATTTGCAGAGGGAGTCGAAGTCAAACAGGCACTCTAGGGATATTTTAAATGCCGCATAATCATGCGACATGCTCACTGTCAATTTTCCACATGATAAAAATCCACCGATTTCGGCTAGGGCCGAACCAGCAACCTTAGGCGTACAAGGACAGCGACAAACCAACTACGCCACCCAGCCGGTGACTCCCATTTTAACCCACTACATAGATCTGTGGCACAACTGTCCACAATATGAGATAGATTTCAAGGAAGCTGTACCAAAATAACACAAGATATAATATTAAAAATAAAAGAGTATAACGACAGTAAGATATAAGCCCTTATTAAATCATATAAATAGGATATAAATATTTTATTGAGACATTCAGTGTGTATTTGTGTTTCTTGTTGTTTAACTTTTCTTAAAAAATTGTCAATAGGAAAGTGTCAAGTGCTATTCCTACAAACTTAAAATAAGGAACATGAATCAAAATATGTACTGATCCCTGAAGTCAAGACAAATATTATGAATTTAGCGTTATATTAAATAATCAGTTTTTCGATGTGTGATATCTTAAGTAAAAAAGTACTCTTCGACAAAAAGAAAATTCGAAATGACGAAGAAAACTAAAATAAAATTCCCAAAATTGATGACCAGAAAATAGACTTCAATATCAGTATACAGCTGAGGATGCTCTCAAATATGTATAATGCATACTTGATATAGAGTATGCTTTAGCTTTTTCATTCCTATGCCATCAACACATCCTTTCTAGATCACCTCGATTAAATGTCCTTTTTTAATCAGTGAGGTAGAAGCGTCCAATAATAGATTCCTTTTTTTCTGCTGGTGAGCAAATTTAATCCATTAGGCTTCAAGAGATTTTTTTAGAAAAAATTACCATTCATGCATTTGTTTGAACATTACAAAGAACACATGTTTTAGGAAAACGTAAAAAAAATAATAATAATAAGTTGCTTCACTTTTGTGCGTAGTTTGACTTTACGTTCCTGTCAAAGACTTTTAAACGTTAATTCTATTGAGTTCAAAGTATGTTGAATTAAATTGGAACAAACGTATCGGATTATATTAAATACTGCATGCTAAATTTAATCACTGAGTTATACAATACTTCTAATGAAGAAAAAAAGAATCGAATGAGTTATTATAACATAAAATTGAACATATGAGGCAATCTAATTCTGCATGCGTTGAAAAAAAGGAAGACACTTAAATGTTTTTATAAGTATTATGAATCTGCAAAAAAATCTGAATAATTTTTACTGAATGTTACAAAACCCATGAAATAATTTAACTTACTTTTTTATTACCGTAACACACATCTGCATAAAAATTACAATTTAGAAAACGGTCGTTTATAAAAAAAATTAAATTTTGTATTCACATTAGAATATTTATTATCCACTCTACTTTCTCATTTTTAGAATTTATAATGTTTTGAAATTAACAATTATCTTCAAAATCATACGAAAAAAGATGTTTAATATTTATGTATATATTGTCAGTAAATTCAATTCATTTTATTCTAAAATTGTTTAAGAAAAAACTGTACTAGCTTCAAGTGAATGCCAAATCATTTTTTTCTATTTGTCTGCTAACATCATTATGTTAATTTTGAATTTACAAAATCCAAAATTAAACTTGAGGTCTACAATAATTTCGAAGAACAAAGTTTTAAGCAACTCTTTTTGTAGTCATAATTTTTTCCAGAAGATAGTTTTACTCATTAAATATTTCACAATACATGCTTTATTTAATTTTTTCTTAAAATTTTGCAATACAAATATACTTATTTGCTAAATATACAGAAAACGTACGTTATTTTATGAAATTTATTTATGTTTTAAAATGTCATTCACATAGTATAATGCTTTTTTAAAGGAGAAAATAAAACATTTACAAATGCCTATTCTTTTTAAGAAAAACACTTTTTCATAAAAACCTTTCATTGGAAAATATTATATATATATGAAAAATGGTTTGAATCTCTCTCTCTCTCTCTGATAGAGAATATATATTTTATTTTCCCTTCACTCTAACCATATTTAATTTATTTGAATCACTCTTAAGTTTCAAAGTTGGCACTGCCTTTTTTTTCTACATCAATAAAATGATGTACGCAGGGGATTTCTCATCCTCTATTGTTCTTTTCTAATACATCAATATTCTCGCATTCAAAAAAGAAAAAAAAAATCCTACAAGAAAAATCTAATTTTCTTAAAAGAGAAAATTGTTTCAAAAGCAGACATATCTTTGAGGAGATGTTCCAAATTCTCCCTCTCTGTCTTATTTTTTAAGGGAACCAGGACATGCTCGAAAGCTTAAAATGCCAAATTTAAGACCCTTTGTTTATGAGACATATATCCTTTACAATTTCCAATAGAACTTCGATTTTTTACCTTCTTAATAAAGATAATTTAATTATTCTGTAGAACTACAAAAATAGCTTTTTACTCCAAAATTTTTTTTAACTACTTAATTTAAGTAATACATAATTTTTCAGAACTTCTAATATATACTTGTGTTTAGGTACAATTTTTTAAAAAAGTATTCTTTTCTTAAGGCAAAATATTTTTTTACACATATATAAAACAATACATAAAATACAGTGAACCCATTTTTTTAGTAAAATGTTAGTATAGTTTCTTTACAAAAATTATGAAACTTTGAAATTTGAATTTTTTTTTTATTTTTCTGCTTTTTTTATGCATAAATCTATTTTTAAAAAATTAGGCACTACCTTAATAGAAAAAAATAGGTTCACTATTATGAAGAGGCATTTTGTATAGAAGAATAAAAAATCTGGAATCATAAAGTGCAATAGTTTTTTTTTTAAAAAATGTACCTAAATGCAAAAAAAATATGCTTTTGAGAAAAAGTGAAAAAAACTAAAAAAATAATATTTTCACATATTATACACTTGCTTAGTATTTGCTTGTTTATTTTTTATGACTAATAATAATCCTTAATTATTTTCTAGAGTTACAAAAGTAATTTTTAGATTCATATGTGCTTTTTTCCCCTTTGTTTTAGTTAACATTAACATAATTTTCGAGATCTTGTAATACATATTTTCATTTATAGGTACCGTTTCTTACAAAACTATTCTTTGAATATACCAAAAAATTTACACATATATATATAGCAACATATCAAACATAATGCATCAGTTTTTTAACGAATTAATTGCATAATTTCCTTAAAATAATCATAAAACCTTAAAATTATGAAAATCTGAATTTTCTTTTTGCACGTATAAATTTATTTTTTAAAAAAATTAGACATTACATACTAAAAGATATTTTGTGCACTATATAGAACGTTTATATAAACGTTTATATAGATCGAACACAGGGGAAATTTACAGTACAAAGAATTTTTTAAAGTACAAAGGGGCGTGTCAAAAAGGACGTGGTCATTTGCTTACATTTTTATTTTTCATATTTTAGGGCTATTTTATCAACAAACATCTAAGTGTTATACATTTTTAGTTTCAGAAAAATAAGCGCTATTTTTTAGAACTAAAATTGAAAAATCCATTTTTCAAAGTGCATGATGTCCTTGTTCTCTTAAGAATAACTTTAAATACCTTCTTAAAGTATCGTGATTAAACGATACCTTAAGGAACTGTAATTTTCAAAAGCGCATAATGGATAATTTCATGATATTTAGTGTCACTTACATTAAAATATATGCATAAAAGTGTTTTAAGGACATTTTGACAAAACTGTTTTATTTAAATACAATATTTTGGCAAAAAATCAACATAGAATAATCATTTTTCCAAATGTTTTCCTTTTGTGAAAAATGCTTCTATTGGAAAAATACTTTGCATGTACATAGCTCAGACCTCTCTACAGAGGCTCAAATTGAATTTTTGAAATATATAACTTAGAAGTGGGTTTATTCATATTTTACGACAACAGAAGGGAGGAATTTTAAGAAAAAAAAACATTTCAATTGGTGGTAACTCTGAAAATAATGTGAATTTTTCAAAAATTCTGGTTGAGCCTCTGTAAAGAGGTCTGAGCTATATACAAGCAAATATTATTATAATGGAACCATTTTTCACAAATGGAGAACATTTGGAAAAAAGATTATTTAAAGTTAATTTTTAGCCAACATATTATATATAAATAAAAAATTTTGTCAAAATGTCCTTAAAATAGTTTTATGCATGTATTTTAATCTCAGGGACACTAGATATCATAATAATTATCCATTTATACGATTTTTTTTAATCACGGTTACGAACGTAGTCGGATACCTTAAAATCAATATGTAAAATGCTTAATTTTAAACAAGCCTCTTCTCGTCCTTTTTTTTGTCGTTTTACCAAAATATTCAATCCAGTGGATTACAAAATATATTCGAAAGTCTAGTGCCGGCATTGCGAACCAGTGGCACACGTGCCATTGATAGCACGCGACACAATATTTTAGGCACGTCAGTGATCAAAAGGGTTTGCCTTTTATTTTAAAGTTAAGTATTAAATATTGCGAACAAACGCAAGTGTTCGGTCGCGGGATGACGGGGGCACTCTCGTTTGTTATTGTCTTGCCTTAGTTACGCCGTAGAATACAATTGCTTCTGAAGTAAAGTTTGTCTACACACAGCATAGTCAAATACATTAACAAAACTGTATTTTAAAGTTTGTCTGTGTTATATTTGCTATTTTTAACCGTTATTTAACATGGCTTGTTCAGCAAAGGAACAAAGTACAAGATAGCAAGTGTAAAAGAGAATTTTAAATTTTGCGGACCGAGAGAGAGAGAGAAAGATGGCATTATTAGTAAAGACGACAAAGCGGTGTGTTTTATGAACTGGAATAGTGATATGCCGAGCATCGTCTATAAAACGGTATTTTGAAACAAATCACAAACCCTTTTATCAGAGAAAGTGAATCACAGCAAAAATAATTAATTGCTTAGAAACTGTTTGGTAGATCATTTAAATTCAACATGTATTCTACAAAAAGAGTAAAATCTTACAATCCTAATATAAGTAATTTGTCACCCAATCTGCAACAACAGAAGTCACCCTAATGTTACTTTAATTTGAATTACACTTATAAATAAAACATTTTTAAATATATAGTGCAAAAGGTATTTTTTGTAGTAAATAAGATTTTTCTGTTAGTATTTAGTTTTATTATTTTCCCAATAATCACAAGTCAAAATTATTAGGCGGCACGTCTATATCTCATTAGACACTTCCTTGGAAAAAATGGCACGTCGATCCATAAAGGTGCACCACCCCTGTGCTAGTGTTTACTATTCAGTTTTTCTCTATATATTTCACAATTCATGTATCATTACTAAGTAGTTTTGTTGATATGTAAAAATTTGAAATATTAAATTAAACCTTTTGAAGTTTTACAGAAAGGTTCACTTTTCTCAACAGGTATCCTACTCAGACCATGTTATTATTCAGGGATCCATCATTTGATCGATATTTCTGCCAAAAAGAATAGCTTCGTGAACTACAGGACTGTTTCAAAAATCTACCTAAGAGTTACTTCCCCTCTTAACTGCATTTCAAACATATTTGATTTGTCAAAACCCATAAATGAAGAAAGCAATCTCAGTGATTATAAAAATGTGGTTACAATATATATATATATATATATATATATATATATATATATATATATACATTCTAACGCAATAAAAATAAAATACGCTTTTACACTGATATAACATACTTATAAATGTAAAAAAGGAAAAGTAACATAATACTCATACTCTTTCTTAAAATTAACTCATTAAAACATCGATTTTTGAAAAGTACCAAATACAAAATTTAATTCTTACTTTGATAATTTGTACGGTTTTTCATTTAGGTCGTATTGTAGATTTAATGTCAAAGTACATTGTTAATGTAAGGGGTGGTGGGGTACGATGAAAATTATGATTGAAAATATTGAAAGTTCTAGAAGCACTATCCTATCTTTAAATGGGCATGAGTGTGAGCAAAAATTTCAAATAAATAAATACATTACTTGACGAAAGGTAGACCAACTTGATGCTTGTAAACATTTAATGAGTTAGCTGTCTACCTAAACAAAAGAAAGAAAAGAATATCTTGACCTCAGTAGCCAACCGGTTTTTCAATTGTTAGATATATAAATGTCTCATCCCGCCTCTCTCTTACTCTCTGAAATTAAAAAAATCCTCAGAGTTCAAGAGGATATCCGACTGCTTTTGTTCGGAAACGCGTATTAGTGCCAATCATTCACAAGGGAAAGATGATAGCATCATAACTGAAAGTTCTGTCCTGAAGAGCAGTGTTATTTCAAAATTACAGGTGATCTATATTATGTCAGACAATGGTCATTTAATTGAGTCAGTATTTGAATCCTGTCCCGATTCGAATATCGCGTTGACATAAACCCTCCGTTTTGTGCGAGGATCTCTGAGATGCATTGTATAAATAATTTTGATGTCACTTCCACACGGTGATTAGAAATATGCTCTTCCTTCTTCTATCTGACTCAAAACACGCCCAAGGATTCAGTGTCAAGTACGAGGGTGGTTTCTTCATATTTCGGGCGGCAGGATTGATTAAATCTGAAAGATGAATCTTCCAACAACGTCAGTTTTTATGGCTATGTACGATTTTGTTAATTTTTATTTTATTTTCCTCTGTAAAATAGAGTAGTTTTCAGTTTTATGCAAAAATAATTCGAAACAAGTAATTTGTAACTTTTGTTTATTTATTTATTATTATTATTTTTGCTGGTTGTAGAGATGCATATGAGCGTTACCACGCTCTTAACCAGTAACGGTATTTTATTTAATTCCCAATGTAGCTGGACCCCCAAAATATTTAAATGGTTGTCAAAATCGCTCAGATCCTTGCCCACATATTTAGGAAAACTAGATCTCAAACTTTTCAATGAGCACTTGCGCAGACGATGCGGGTGTAGCATCCACATACCTCGTTCATTTTAGCATAGGATTGAAGAAATATCTTGTATACAATGATCCATTCAAGACGAAAAACCCAGAGAAACATCACCAGGTACTTGGAAATGAAGGTACTGTTTTCTCTTGTCAGGACATCTAGAAAAGATAATTAAAATTTGGTAACACATTATTCGTGTAAAGCCCATGCCCCTTGAACATTGTAATGTGATTTGGGAAGACTCTGCAACATGGCATATTAAAATGTAAACAGTAGTGTCATGGTGATAACTAACCATTATCTTTTTGACTTTTTTTTCGTATAAATATCTGAATTCCTGATTCTCTTTTAAATAATATTTTATGTCAAACATATTTTAATGTCAAATCTTACCAATAAAATGGTTAAATCATCTTCAAACGTAAGTATGAGGTGATTGCACCTGTGAGATGCCGCGCACCTATAGATGGAACCTTATGGATGAAACTTATTCAAGCGCACCTTATGGAGGGTTTACTACCAACCACGGCCAGCTTAATACATTGTAAAGCAACAGTTGCGTCCTCAATATTGCCACGTGATCTTATTGGACGCAAATGATGTCACTAACTCCGAATTGAGAGAAAAGTCAATTAATGTAATCTATACAACTCCGTTATATGAGTGGAGACCGCCTTATAACAAAGACTATTGCCAGACTAAAAATGGTCATTAAAAAGGAACAAAGATTGAGAAGAGGTAGGAGTACTATATAGGAATTGTGATAACTGTCCGGATACAGAGTAGAACCTGCTGATATTTTGACCATCCAGCTCTATTATGGCTTCTCTACAAGAAATAGGGGTCTTGTTTTCGTCAATAAAGCTCAGTGAGGAAATTATTCATCAGATTGCCATAACAGTGTTTTAGGCCAGCGATTCTAAGACTGCCCTCTGGAGGGTGAAAGGCGTTAGAATATGGAAAAGTCGAAAGTAAAAGGTTATTTAAAAAAATATTAATTTATTGAAAGAAATCAAAACAAAATACATTATGACATAATAAAAAATAAGCATTTACACTGGAATACAATATGCTTATAAATGTATCAGTGTACAATGTATTTGCCATTTAACTTATGAATACTAAATCAAGAACTAGTTTAATAAAAACTAGAAATTTTCTCAAGGGCTTGTCTTGCACATTAAAGCTTTTCAAAGGAAGGTTTAATTTTAGAAATTGACACTCTAAGTTCTCTTTAAGCGCATAAACTGAAGGAAGAGAAGTAAGCGATTATTCTAGTGTGAAGCTATCCGTGACAGAACTTTCAAGTCAAGGTGGATATTATTCCACACTGGATATAGAAAAGACATTTAGGATCCGAGAGGATTGTTATTAACCAAGAGATTAAGGTAGGATAATTCTGTTATCTATTAGGAACTGTGGATAGGTTGACAGTAGGAATAGACGGGAATATAGTGATTAAAGTCACGCTTATTTGGTAATACGTATTGTGTGTTTTCTCACCTCAGATCCGCTAAGTTAAAATATTAATATTATCATTGTTAGTGTTTAAGTTAAGATATTAATAAAGATATATTTAGATCAAGACAACGCCTGGTTCTTCATTCACTCCCACACCTCTAGGTCACGAAGATAACTTAGAAGTAAGGCATTACCCCCACGGGCAAATACCTTACAAAACTTAACTCAGTGGCGCGACAGCCCATGAAGGTCAAGGCCTACTGTGCCCAACTCAGTATACGCGGCCTTGAGCCCTGAGGTGCATGAGCACATGTCCCGATTACACACACGCATACAGGTAGTCAGTCAGTCTGAAGTGAAACCCTCCTGTTTAAGTTCTTAAGCAAGCTTGGTATTCATTTATCAAAGGCTGAGCCAACCTTACCCAGCCCGGGATTTGAACCTTCGACCTGTGGTGTGGAAGCGCGATGCACTAAACATTCAACCACTGGGCTTCAATATCATAAACATTCTTCTTAAAAACTAACCCTTAAAATCACTTAATGGTAAACATCTTTACGTTTTATTGCGAAAAAAAGTTCATTTTTTTTATATAAAAAAAAAGTTCATTTATTATAATATATATATATATATATATATATATATATATATATATATGGGTGGCGAGAACCCTTATGGATCAACGTGCCATTTCTTCTAAAGAAGTGTTTAATGAGGTACAGACGTGCCTTCAAATAATTTTGACTAGTTTTTTTGGGGGGAAAATAATAAGACTAAAAACAAACAACTCAAAACTCTATATTTACTGCGAAAAAATACCTTTTGCACTGTGTATTTGTAAATGTTTCAGTTATACGTGTAATTCAAATTAAAGTAACATTAGTGTAACTTTTGTTGTTGAAGATTATATAGATGACAAATAGCTTTTATTAGGATTGTAAGATGTTACTTTTAGCAGAATGCATGCTGGATTGGAGTCATCTGCCAAATGGTTTTTCTAAGTAATTAATTATTATTCTGTGGTTCACTTTTTTGACAAGATGATTTGTGATTTTTCAAAATGCCGTTTTAAAGATGTGATGTTCTGCATACCACTGATTCAGAACATAAAACACACACCGCTTTGTCGTCTTTATTAATGTTATTTTAAAATAAAATGCAAACCATTTTGATCGTTGGAGTGCCCAAAATATTGTGCCGCGGGCCATTGATGGCACGTTTGCCACTAGTTCGCCATCCCTGATACATATGTATCAGAATATGAGTACAGGGAAATATAATCCACATCTTGATGTGGAGCGATTTAAAGCTCTCCACTTAGATTTATATATTATCATCGCATCATATGAATCAATAGAATTCATAAATCTGAATTACAGTTGTTGTTTTTTACTTTGAATATGTTAAATAATTTCATAGTAAAATGCGAATAGAATATATTATATTTTTTGTGTTAAAAAAGTTAGAATTATAAAGTCTTTTGAAGAATTGATATTTCTTGGTGCTTGGCACATTTAAAAGAATATTTATTTTGAAATAAAATGGAAGACACACATGTGTTAGCGTATCTATTATTTATGATATCAATTTCATTTATTATAGTAATTGTAACATTATATTTAGAATTTTTATTTGAATAACAGCATTTTACATTTAAAAAGATTGATTCAATTTTTAAATAACATTGTATATTTTAATAACATCAACGATAAAACTTCTTAGAGATGTATATGTAAGAAAAATACGTTTTGAAATCAATTTTTGTCTCACAAATAGCATATGTATTGCAATTTAGGACAAGAAAACTATGCCAATAATTATGACAATTTATTGTAACACTGCAGCATTTAAAAATGATCCTTGAAAAACTACAATGTAATTTTCTTTTCCTTTTTACAACAATTCAAATTTTTCCTATTATAAACATCCATAAAATTATTTAATAGGTATTTTTATGAAATATTCGATGTGAGTTATGAAAACGACGCATATAGATACCTCTCTTTGCATGTTCTATCAATGTATTAATTATTCAAGTGCAAATGTATAAATTTATATACATACTAGCGGTCCCGACAGACGTTGTCCTGTACACACGTCTTAAATCAGAAAATTTCAAACGTTTTTGAATAAGTTGTTACAATCTGGACCGTTTTGATGACATTTTTTATAAAGAAATTTATTACAATACCTAACATCATCACATGTACAATTACCACAATTCGACCTATGGATTGCGTGTGAGTATGCATTTACTATGAACTAAGTTGAATATAAAAGCTATTCTGAATAGAAACTTAAACTTGTTTTGATTACAGAGTAAAAAATATAAAACTCGAGCGATTTTTATAACAGGTATATTTTTACAATTTTTTCATTTTTTCAAATGAATTTATCGTAATGCCATTGAATGTACTATGATTTTTGTTAATTCTTGAGGGGTATAAACAAACAAATGCGATGTTTTGCCAAACCTCGGACATGCAACATATAATTGGCCGTGCGAAAAGCAAGGGTTTTCTAAATCTAAACTACAAATTGTCATTTTTTGACCTTGTGATTTATTAATGGTCATAGCTAATGCCAAAGGAACTGGAAATTGCAAACATTTGAATGGGTAGTCTGAAAGAATCATTGGGATCTGTGGTAGAAGTACATTTTCACCTTGAATTTTGCCGCTCGAAATAGTGGATTCAAGAATATTGCTCATGATTTTTTTTATGAACAAACACGCGCCTTTGCATAATTTTGGCGCATTTTCAACTAATTGTGATATCGGACCAAACTGTGAATCTAAATCATTCTCGAATCTATTTCAACCCACACAAAAAATATTATCCAAATCGGACCAGCCGTTTCGGAGGAGTTCAGACACATACACAACACTGAAGAATTATATATATAAAGATTATTTGAAAAGATATTAATTAAAAATGCTAAAAAGCATGATTCATTTACATTTTTGTAACAATGAAGACCCAGTTTGGCCAGTTTGGCTGAAAATCGATTTTCGACGCCAACTTACGTCAATTTTATAACAATAACGTTTTTACAACAATGCAGGTGAATATTGAGTTGAATGTTTTTAATGTTTTTAATTAATATCTTTTTAACTAATTACGATATCGGACCGAATTGTGAATATAAACCATTCACGAATCAATTTAAACACTTACAAAAAATTTTATCCAAATCGGTCCAGCCGTTTAGGAGGAGTTTAGTCAAATACACACGCACAGAAGATTTTTATACATAAAGATATAGAGAGAGGTGTAGGGAAATAGATAAAATATTCAAGGCTTACAATTGGGGGATTTAGAAGTGTATAAATATGAAATAATACATATAATTTTCAATTCCATAAGTCACTTAAATACTCTATTCCACACTGCGAAGAATTCCGACACATATTATTTGCTAATTTTAGAAATGAATGCATTTTGGCGTGATTGCTTGAACAGGGAAACTGTGTCTACTCACAGCTGTTTGAAGTTTATCATATCGGCTCATTAATTGGCTGTCCTTGATGATTGGTCTTTCTATCCGCTCTGCCTCGTTCAGCTGATATGCTAATTTTTCGACTTCGTCCTTAATTTTTGCACACGACTGTATATATACATATATATATATATATATATATATATATATATATATATATATTTATATATATATATATGGAAAGAGTGAACTAATAGTAAGAATGAAAAAAGTGTTATTCTAAAGGCTATGTAGTGCATTAATGTCATCAACAAATTAAATATTCTCTTTATTATCGTATAAATGAGAAATTTATAAATCAGGATTTATAAATTTCATTTTTGTAAATTGTTTTTGCCATTTATGCAATAATAAAACTCCTCTCTTAGTGAATTAGTATGGACATTTAGAAAGAATTTTAAGAAGCATTTTCAACCTTTTAAATTTAGACTAATATTAGGTTGGGGGAAATAAATCCATTATTTTTACATGAAATTCAAGACTTTATATAACATGTTTCGGACTGTCCAATTTGGATCATATATGCACCGTTTTATTGTATAATTTGTTGCAGTTTTAAAGGTAGCTTCATAATGGCTCTCTCATAGAAGTCTTGGTCTTTATTGGCGAAAAACTCTAGAAATTGAATTTTACAATCTGTTCTTGATCCCAATTTTTTATCACTCAGAAAGTATTGAAGTGTGTGAAAAAGGTGGCAATCGCTTGGTACTATTTCCGGGCTATATGGTAGATGCTTTAAAACTTATCAACCAAACTCCCAGAGTTTCTAGTGAGTACGTGAGGGGCCTACCATTGTTCTGATGGAACACAACACCTCTTCTCTTGACCAATTCTGGCCGTTTCTGGTTAATTGCTAGCTTCAAATGGTCCAGCTGTTGACAATAGAGATCTGAATTTAGTGTTTGGCCATACGGAAGCAACTCATAATAAATTATTCCTTTCTAGTCCCACCGATTACGCAGAGAACCTTCCCGGTCGTTGGTCCTGGTTTGGGCACTGTTTGAGCTACTTCATCGCTCTTTGACCACGATTGCTTTTTCACAATATTGTCGTATGTGTCCCATTTCTCATCCCCAGTCACCATCCATTTAATAAATGGGTCCATTTCGTTCCGTTTGGCCAAAGGCTTTGCAAATGGAAATACGATCCATCATGTTGGTGTTAATTGGTGTGGCACCCAAACATGGAGCTTCTTTTTGAATCCAACTTTGAGGAAATGGCTTAAAACTGTTTTATGGTCAATCTTTAGCTCCTGGGTTTATACTACGACTAAAAACAGGCCGGTCAACTTCGATTATTTCTGTGATTTTATCTACATTTTCGATGACGGGGCTGCCTGTGCGAGGTGCATCTTGAACATCAAAAATGCCTGAACGGAATCGACGAAACCAAAATTGCACGTAATTAGCTGTTACAGTATCGGCACCATAAACACCATTCACAATTTCAGCCACCTGGCTTGCCTTTTCGCTTTTATCAAAGAAAACTGTAAAATGTACCGAATTTTCTCTTTCTTGACTTCCATTTTTAACACCCTGTAACTTACAACTGAATGGACCAAACAAAAAAACAACAAAATAATTCTTTTAGTGTTGTATGTGACAACAAGTATAAATTTGAAATTGTTTGATCAATACTTCACGAGGTATCGATGTTACAGCCATCTACCGAAAAAAATAATGAATTTATTTTGCCCCAACCTAATATTACATTAAAAACTAAGAAATAAACCATAAAAAATAATAATACACTATTTTTTTACAAAATAAATAAATATTAACTCAATTCACATCTATTTTGTAAGAAATTTCATTAAATAAGTAGCTCATTATTTTTATTGCAAGATGTATTTAGAATTCATCAAAGGATCACGGAAGGCAATGGATGTTAAACAAATTTACGAAATGGAGTTTCATTTCGGTTTGACTTATAAACCTCCGACGTAGTAACACTTTCATGTGTGCTGCATCTGAAGTGACATCACTCTACTAATCACAGATACGCGTGGGTGAATTCCAATGTTTGAATATAATGCCCTCAGCACGTAGCACTGGATCCAGCACCTAAATTAAGATATTCTCCTAACAGATTATCCAATAGAAGATCGTCGGGCCGATTCCGATTAAGTAAGGTGATGTACGGTCGCACATGCGCAGATATGCAGGTAGACGTAATGGGGGAGTGTCTGAGTAGTATAAAGCATGTTGTCGGTGTAAGATCAGTATTTCTGGCAAAAAGATTGCACGCCGTATAGCTGTTAAAATCACACCGAGTTGCTGCCTCAGCGAGAAATGGCAAATAATCAATCTGTTAGATGACATCTGGATGCTTTTACCCGAGGTCGAATCATTGGGAAGTTGAAGGAAGGCCGCAGTGTGACATGGTGGCTGCAGAGTTCGAATTGCTCACAGCATCGTTTCACGACTTTGGAGACAATTTCAAACTACAGGAACAGCTATCTGGGGGTTCAGTAGTGGTCGTCCACGAGGAACCACACCCGCAGATGACCAGTACATTGTCTTACAGGCGGAAACAGGCGGCAGACAGCGGGAGAAATCGCTAGACACACGACAAAGGCGACTGGACGACCGATATCGCGTTTTACCGTGGCCAGAAGACTGCACGGTGGTGGTCTGTTTGCACGATGCCCTGTACGGTGTGTACCTTTAACGCCTGCTCATCGGAGGCGTTCTCTGTGGTGCGGGAACACCGGAATTGGAGAGACAATGAATGGGGACGAGTACTCTTTACAGATGAGAGCAGATTCAGTTTGAGTAGCGATTCTCATCGCATATTCATGTGGAGGGAGCGGGGAAGCCGCAATCATCCCTCGAACATCATTGAAAGGGACAGGTATGGAGGTCGCGGTGTTCTCGTTTGGGGAGGCATCATGCTTGGTAGTCGTACAGACCTTCACATCTTTGACGCAGGTTCAGTCAACGGGACCCGTTATTGTAACGAGATTCTTCTTCCATATGTGCGTCTTTTTGGAGGCGCTATGGGTCTGCAGTTCCTTTTCATGGACGACAATGCACCATGTCATCGCACAGTAGCTTCCGAACAGCTCTTAGAGAGTGAGGATATTGAACGTATGGAATGGCCGGCAGGATCTCCGGTTCTCAATCCCATCGAGCATGTATGGGATTTTCTAGGCAAACGCTTGGCAGCTCGTACCTTACCACCAGTAACGATTCGGGAGCTTCGATTCGCGCTGAAAGACGAATGGGCAGCAATGCCTCAACAACTCATTGACACCCTCATTCTCGGCATGGGAAAACGCTGTGAAACCTGCCTAGCAGTCAGGGGAGATCATATCCCCTACTAAAGACCGGATGTTTCTTGCTGGACACCCATCACAGGGATGTTTCGGCCTTCAGTCGCATTGCGCTCCATGCTACTTTTTCAATAAAGCTTCTTTTTATCCCTCTGATATCTCTTTTAGCAAGTGTTGCTTACATATTACACATGTCCTTACGCATTGGGGATCTTACGGTACTATATGTGTTGATTTGGAAAGCTTTTGTACAAAGTTATATTGAAAAAAACCGTCTCGTCCTTAATTTTTGCACACCAGTGTATATGTATATATACACACTGCTGGACAATTGCTAAGGACGGATCACAAATTGCTATGTAGCATAACATTAAGCGAAACATGAGGCGTAGTAGGATAACATATAGTTGCCAAATTATTCAGACATTAGAATAAAGATTTTTTATTGTTCTGGAAAGTACAAAAGCTGTGAAACATCTGAAAGAAAAAAAAATGTTCATTTGATCTGTGTACGGAGAAATGGAACAATGCATCTAAAAGTCAGCAGGCACCTTAAAGAAAGGTATCAGTACGGGATATGCCCACCATGGAGTGTGATGCAATATTCCACACGTCGTACCATACTTTGCACAACATTATCCAGCAGCTGTTGAGGCAATTTATCCCATTCCTCTGTGAGTGCACAGATGAGGGTGTTCTTGTTTGTCGGAGGATAGTTTCGACCAGCAACTTGCCTCCCCAAATCATCGCACACATTTGCATTGGGGTTTAGATCTGGAGAACGCTCTGGCCATACGAGACGTTGAATACCCTCGCTGTCTACACAATCCTGAGTGTTCGATGACATGTTGCGTTGTCGTCTATAAAAACAAATTTATCACCGACAGCACCACGGAAAAGACGAACATGAGGAAGTAGAACTTCATCAATGTATCGTTGGCCCGTCATAGTCCCATTCGCAACCACATGTAGGCGCGTGCGGCCATTGATCGTGATGGTGGCCCACACCATGATACTGCATGTCGGATATCGGTCCTTTTCCTGGATATTTTCTGGACGATAAGCAGTACCACTCTCGCGCCAGATCAGTTGGCGTCTACAATCCGATGACAGACTGAACCTACTCTTATCTGAGAATAGTACGCATGCCCAGTCCAGTTCAGTCCAATTGTGATGCTCACGACACCATTGCAAACGGGCAGTACGGTGCTGTCTGGTCAATGGGACACACACAACAGGTCTGCGTGCGTATAGTCCTCCTCCCCTCAAACGTCTGGCAACAGTTATTCGGGAGATCTGCTTTCCTGAGGCAGCAAGAAACTGATTTGCCACCTGCTGAGCTGTGGTGCGCCTGTCCTTTTTTGCTTATAGGACGATATATCTGTCTTCTGCAGGCGTCGTACTTCTAACACGACCTCCCCCGTGCCGTCTACTACAAAGTATATAGGTTTAGTCATACAAAATTTTGAGAAATTTTAATATAATTCTCATACTTTTTTCTTAAGATGTCGAATGAGTTACTAGTTATGATAGAAATTGGTGTTTTAAAGTTCAAAAATATAAATTAAGTTTTTAGAAAAATGATTAATGTACTAATACTAATGATATTTTGATAAGAAGCACAAGTAAATCACGTTGCAGTCTCTTTTCTCCACTAAATTTAATTGTTTTGTTAATTATTTTATTCAGCAGTAATCTTATTACATGTGATTAAATTTTTTTTTCATTTTGAAATTGTGTGTTTTGATATACCGGCCATATATCAGGATTCACTATTTCTCGAAAATTTCCTTATCTAAAATTAAAATTGATTTAATAACTTGAAGTTTATTTTTGGATATTATACAGTGGATAAGGGAGAATACAATCATTATAATTTTGTATATGTCTCGAAACATTAACCCTCCAACTGGACAGCACGGATTTTTCCGCCCTACTAGAGAGGCTTCGAAAACGGACCACACTGAATTTTTCCTAAGGCCGGGGACTCATCAAAAATGAACCAAACAGATTTTTCCCCCTTCAAGTAATGCATTCAAAACCGTTAAGGTCGTATTTTTCCGAATTCTTTTCCCCCTTAAAAGGTTTACGATCTTGAAAGATAATAAAAGACAGTCGGGGAGACACAGTGGGCATTGAGAGGAACTTTTATGGCTCACGGGGAGACCGGTTCCTGTGGCAATCGTAAAATCTTCAACCTAAAGTGTACAGAAATAGCGAGTCAACGAGTTGAGAAATCTCATTTTTTTCTTTAGCTTAAAATTCTCAAATGGGATGAAGTTTTTATAATGTATGTCTGAGTTTTTAAAAAATATATGTAGTATTTAAATTCAAATTATATATTAAAACATTGAGGATAATTTACTGTTTCATTTTTCTTATTTTAATCAATACTTTCAGGGATTTTTTTTAAAAAATGATTATTTTGTTATGTGTCAAAAAATTAAAAAAAGGTTCAAAATTTAAAATCTTTTAAAATTTCGGACACTTCTAAACATGAATTTTTAAGCTTCTGTATTACATTATTTGCAAAAAATTTATATGTATTGTTAAAAAAACCCTATTTAAATCTTTTAGTTTTTCATAATTTTAAAGCCAGATATTCAGGGCATCTTACATAGAATCCCTTGTTTTGTATTGTTCAGATAACAAATTATATTTGAATTTTGAATGTCTGAACATTAATTTTATTCAAAGAGAACTTTAACTTCAAGTTTATATTTTTTAACTTGAATCTTCAAATAAAGAGTATTTAAAAGCATCTGGACAAATTTACAGTTAACATTTGCGCATATAAATAAATATAAAGATCCTTTTTAAAGTGAAGTTAAAAAAATATATATTTATGCATAATCCCTCATCATTCATGTTCCATTAGTGGTTGACTGAAGAAAAGGTTATTAAAATTTGGTCTTTTTTATAATCTTAACCATGCAAAACTAGGAAACTAGGAATTTTGTATTAGCTCCACTAAAATTCTGCATTGAATTTCGAAAAAAGATATTTATGCGTGTCTCATACTCAGTTGAAAAACATATATTTACCATAAATACTAATAATTCTTTGGATATTTAAAATTATCATTAGATTAATTTTTTAATATATATATATATATATTCGACTTCTAATATTTTTTCAAGTATTCCTTAAATTTCATATAATTTAATTAAGTGACGAGGATATTAAAGTCGCACTCTTCTTCTAATCAACTACTTGAGGGCTTTTGACGACGGACCTGTGGCCGGGGTATCAGGTGGTCAAGGTATCGAATTATGGTTGGCATGTCTCGAGTTCGAGCCCAGTGCCACAAAAGAACCGCCGTGTAGGGCAGCGATGCACGTTAAATCTATCGAGAGCTGAAATGTCCTCTCATTGGTGTGGTGTGGTAGTTAGGAGAGTGGTGCCAGCTCAGGTGTCGCCCTCGTCATTTGACCATTTTTCAAAATTACGAGGTCCATCACTAAAAGCCCTCGTGTAGCTGAACAGTGCGACGTTAATATTCACTCACTTGGCGACGGACCTCGTAGTTTTAAACCATGGTCAAGTGACAAGAATGACGCTTGAGCATCGCTCCCTTACACGGCGGATCTTCAGTGGTTCTAGGGTCGAACTCATGACACGTCAGCTACGAGTCCGTTACTTTGACCATTAGGCTACCGCGGCCTCACAATGTGGTTGAAAACTGCATGTTATGAGTAAAAATATGCTGAAACATTTGATGAACTTATAATAGATTTTTGCATAGAAGATAGATGTGTAATATGCTAAAATGAATATATGTAAAAGTTATGAGAATATCGATGACAATTTTTGAAAAATTCAATTTAAGTTTCAGTTTGAAACTTATTCGTTTTTTTTTTCGCATTTAATATTAAATAGTCGCGATAACAAATTAATAGTTTAACGCATTCATAGATTATAAAAAATAAAGGTATAAATGACATTGTTGGGAATAATATGTTTTTATAGTTTTGAATTCAGACTTCTTTGCAGGAGTGTAGACTATTAAAAGGCTGATGTAGAAGTTAGAAAACTAATATTTAAAAAATATGGAAAACAATATCTGCAATTCCATGATCTTGACGAGCAGAAGACGGCATTTTTACTTAGTAGGGCAGAGTAAGCATAAAGTAGGAGCTTGTGGAGTAAACAACCAGGCCTCTGCAGGTAATGAACTCCCATTTGTTGCTTTCAGTAAGGAATATAAAAATAACAAATACAAAAATAAGTCATGTAAATTTTATATATTTTAATAACAATGAATTGTGAACTTAATTTCCAATTCATTGTCACGAGTTGGCAGTAACTACGGTACTCTATCGACGTACTTCTTATAAATAAATATATATATATATATATAAATATATATATATAAATATATATTTTTATATATATATATATATATATATATATATATAAAAATATATATATATAAATATATATTTTATATATATATATATATATATATATATATATATATATATATATATATATATATATATATAAAAGAAGTACGGTTGATAGAGTACCAATAATTTTAACGCAATTTTATATTTCGTTCTCGTAAACTTTACTCCTTTTAAAACATGTATTGACAAAATACTCTCCTTTTGTATATTTATAAAATTTTAAAAATATGATGGTTATCTTACCCAACATTTTAAATCAGGGGCGGCAACTGTGTAGCTAAGACGTGCCAAACCAATCTGTCAGTATCATTCAGCGTGCCACATAGTAGGAAATTTTTGAAATCCTTCGATTCTTACGGTAATATTTGCAGATTTAAAGAATAGAGGTAAATAATTTAGATATACAGTTTTATTTTATATTAATTATGGATCAATAAAATGCATTTATTAACATAAAAATAAACAATATAAAATGTTACTATTTCTTCAACAAAGATAAAAAAAATTAAAAATGTATGTTTCCAACATATTTACTCAAATAAGAAATAGACAAAGCGAAATATAAATGATTCCTTCATTACAGTTAAATAAAAATTGTAATGCGAATTAACTCTTTCAACACTTTTCTTTCATATCGCAAAACCAGGGGTATAATGCACGACACGATTCTGATTATTCAGTTGTTAAACACTTTCTTTGCGGAGTCGAAATATTTTTCATATTAGGAAAGATTTTTTACTTTTTGATATGCCGAATCATAAGTGGAAAGCAGAGTACATGCAATTTTCTTTTTTCAACCATTAAATCCCCTAGCAATAACACTCAATTATTTACAAAAAAGCTGTAAATTTATCCTTAGAATTATCTTTCAGATTATTTTGTAGTTCCATAAATGTCCATAACTCAAAAGATGTTTGTCAAATCAGGTCTATTATCAACTTCCATCCACTCAATAATTGACAAATTTGTTGAGTAGTGCTGAGTGCCACTAAGAATTGTACCACGTGCCCACAGGTCCATAGATAGCCGACACGTTTTAAATGTTCTTATTAACTAACCATCTCCTATTCAAACACACAATTTATATGATAAAAAAGGGTTTTCATTCATTTTGTAGGGAATTGTATTAGATTCAACCATAAGTAATTTTGTGTTTCAAATAAATTACGTTGTTTCGGGGATCCCCTTAGAGCAAAATGAAAGGAATTTGACAAAATTATAGTAAGTTTCTCTAAAAGGGGAAACGTTCACTTTCAAAATACACTGCGTAAAGTGGTTTTAGGTGTACGAAGTTATATTCACTATTATTCCTAAAATAAATATTGATATTTTGGTTTTTCGTTAAGTTTTGAAGTTATTTCTTCAAATATACTTCTCCATTACATTTCTTTCAAACTTGCTATTTTCTTTTGCGGCCACGGTAGCCTGATGGTCGTGGTTATGAACTCGTGTCCAGTGTTCGAGCCCTGGTACCACAAAAGTTTAGCGTTGAAGAGGAGCTGATGCACGTTAAACACGTCGACGTCAAAAGTCCTCACGTTGGTGTGATGTGGAAGTTTGGAAGGGGAGTTATCAGCTCAGGTATCGTCCTCGTCACTTAACCGCGGTTCAAAATTACGTAGTCGCTCGTCAGTAGCCACCGTGTTGATTTAGAATGCAATATAAACCCTTGACGTGTGCACTTGAGTTAATTCGAGTACGCTAAACAGTTCCAAATATGCACATTAGATATAATTCAAACGAGGTCGCATTTTATGCTGCTTTAATTTTCTCACTCAAATATCAGCGAGCGCCGTCTGCACTCGAGATATTTGACTGTTGTTTCTTATATTTACGATTTAGTCGTTAAACATCAAAAACTCGTTTTCAATGTAAAGACTGTAATGTTGGACTGTGTGCAGTGCCGTGATTCGAAAAATATCACACTGTGACATTTCTGTAAACGACATGTATGTGTCTTTCTCATACTTCTTTGATATTTTTTGCTATTTATACCTGTTAAAATTATTTTTTATAAAAGGTTTTTTGTAACTAATTGTAAATTGAATAAAACCTTTTCTTACAATTATATGTATTTGAGGATGAAATCTGATTTACTTTATTCAGGAAATTTTTAGTAAATTTCATTTTCTTAGCCAACTTATTTCTTTTAAAACATGCATATTTGTGTATTATATAATTAAATTTCTAACCATCTAAAATTATGTCTGGCTTTTTTCTTCATTAAAATCTTTCAGGATTTTACAAATTATCTTGCCATTATTCATTATGTACTTAATAAGGAAAAATATATCTAAATATAAATAATTTCTGGCCTAATAAACATATAATTGTTTTTAGCTACAGTTTGGAAAATGCATTGAAATTTGTATCGGGACAGCATTTAACATATTATGAATGTGTTTTTGATTGCCACTATGTTATATATTTATCTTTCATTCTTTTTACAGTATGAGTAGAAGTCGTAAACAGTTTTGTCACAGTAAAGTTAATTTTTGTTTCATATTCAAATTATACTACTATATTGATTCTGAAAATAATAGGTTAGTTTGACAAGCCATTATTTCACAATTTTAAAGCATTGAACAGTTTTGAAATTTTTAAAACTTTTCTAAAATGTTAAATTATTAAAAATATTTATTTATTGTAAGTGATTAATATTGCTTAGATTATTGGAAACAAAAAGTATAAAATTTAAAATATATCTCTTTGTTGAATTTTAATAATTATTTTTATGACTAAACCTGAAAAAACCCCAATTTTTTTTAAATATTAACATTAAGATATTTTTAAAAAATAACTAGAGCTCTCAGACCTAAATCCATATGAACTGTTATAGAACATATGTAAGGGAACATTTACAAGATATTTCAAGACTCTATCTTGAAAAGGAAAAACGCCTTAGGGATTAGAAAACACTCTCA
The DNA here is from genome assembly GCA_019973935.1 of Trichonephila clavipes. Lineage (NCBI taxonomy): Eukaryota > Metazoa > Arthropoda > Arachnida > Araneae > Nephilidae > Trichonephila > Trichonephila clavipes. The sequence continues at coordinate 751,952 of BMAU01009176.1, forward strand.
TCTTCAAAATTAAAAATCTGAGAAAAACATATTTAAAATTTGTAAAGGCATAAAAAAAATTCCATTGACTGTAAAGCTTTAATTTTTCAATCGGTTACTATCCAACTTATGCTTTACATGAAAATTCTATTTGAAATATATATATATATATATATATATATATAACTGAAATATCTTTTTTAATTCAAAATATTCTAAGACATAACATTGATAACAACTGTTAATTTGATCAATTATTCACTTTTATCAGAAACTTGTATATTCACCAGAGTTTTAAATGCAAAATATTTATATAGAAATTAGTAGTTATACAAACGTAATCCAGAAATCACCAAGTTTGTAAACAATATCTATTTTTTTCTCAATTCCCCATCGTGGCAGTTAAGCAAGTTTAAGTTTTTGTTGTATGACTTTAAAATACTGCAGTGTAGTACTACAATAGATTTATTATAATGTAGTTTGTGGTACATCAGGGAAATATTTAGTTCATTCAGCAACATTTGTATTCTGTAGTCTAATTGTAATATTATCTGAAAAAGCTGCATTTTAGATTTACCATTTTCAGTCATATTCCATCCCTTTCAAGTATTATTTATCTCAGTACCCTGCGTACATTTTGGTCATGGCATTTTTCAAAAGGAAAAAAAATAATGAAAACAAAGTAAAGAGCTTTTAAATTATATAAACTATGTGTCAAAAAATATATTGGTCTTTAAATCAATCTTAATTAAGTAAATGTGAGAAAACTCAAAAACTTAAAAACATGAGCAAACAGAAATGATTTTAGAAACTAAAATTGTAGTTAATTGTCGTTTCACACGAAATATTGGATTGTGTTAAAAAATATTTTTAATTAATTCAATCTAGGAATGCAAAAATGCTTTAAAATGAAACCGAATTTAAAATCAAAACTCAGAAAATTAAAATTTCTTAAAACCTAATTGGTTTTTAGATCAGAAATTGAGCAAGTTTTCCAAATATATGAAATATATATTTGCAATAAATTGGGTGAACTCTCTGTTGACCGTGAAGTGTAGAAAATGTCCATTTCACAATCCTCGCCCTAGGCCACAGCTGTGAATGAGAAACCTCCCGTTTCGAAGAACACAAAGACCGAAAAGCAATAAAATCCTTCCCTGCAAAACCAATCGGGACCTCCTGCGGCGTTACCAGGGGAAAGCACTAAACAGCCATTCGTTTTTGACGCAGTACGCGAAATTTATCGGAGCATTTTCGGAGTAGCTAGCTTAAAAAAATGAGATCGCCTTCGAAGTGAAATTCAATTAGCGGGTCATCCAGTCAGAGGGTAAATAATTTCATTTTATTAGTGTCTATATTTTTTTTTATCTTTTTAATAAAATGTATTTCATATATGCAGAATTTAGTGTATCAATGGCGCCAGAGTAGATTTTTATACAAAATTATTATTTTAACATTTGTATGATTTCATATATTTTTATATTTACTATCTTATTGTTTGATATATTGTTTTCCAACATAATTTTTTTTGAAAATATCTACCAGCTATAATACTAATCTATTATTATGAAGGAATAGGAGGAAACGCGAGCTCTTATTCAAGATGTCGAATAGATTTAAACAAGCTAATCTTCAATTATATGTATGGAAATTTATTTTTATCAATTAATTGTCATTACTGTGTTTGTTGTTATAGTTTCGTTTATTATATTGCATTTTGATTTTAGTATTCCTATTGCTTAAATATTTCTACTGTGTTAATATGTCTTTCTAAATAATGTTATGTATTGTTTTGTGTTTGTTGAAAATTGATTAAGTTTGTAAAGAGAGAAAAAACCACGCCATGACTCCCTTTTAAAATTGGGGGGCAAATGTAAGGATAATTAAATTAGATTAAAAATTAAATTCCCTACCTAGCACTTGATTCATCTTTCTCAGGTCTCATCTTCAAGTATCAAACTAATCACCCATTTCTTCCGAACATATGGCCTAGCCAATAAACATTGTGACGAATCTATACGGAACTTTATCACTAACCTTCTGAGTCGACCTTTTTAGGGAAATTTAATTCCCTACCTATTTCCAATCAACTCCAAAACGCGGACAGGATTCCTTGTTATGCAGATTAGATTCAGTATAGTAAAGTTAGAGCAGTAGGAGATAGAGATTGAAGCAGAAAGTTATAGTGGATTTAAATTGAAGATTTCTTGTTAGAGATATTTAATCTCAAGAATTGAGATTCCGAACGGTAAATATAGATTTGTGTTTAAAGTCTCATTAAAGTTTTAAGAGTGAGATTAAAGTTAAATGTTCAATAAGAACATTATTAAATATAATTCTGGGATCTCTTATCGTGGTAATTTCTGCGTGATCGTTATTTAATAAATTAATTAATTAGATCATTTATTAATTAAGTTAATTTAAAGGATATTACCTTTAAAACCTCATAATATTAGTAGAAGTATTTGTTAATAAGTCTTTGATTCTATTTGGGAAAGAAAACCAAATAAAGAAAGTTATTTATAAAAATGGCTACTGGTTCTTCTGTGACTCAAAATTATTCTCGTTCTCAAAGTGAGGTCGTAAGGGACCTTCACAACATGTCTAATTCCAGATGGTTAGATTTAATAGTCAACATATGTCAGCATTAACTTGCAAGCCCCTCTTCAAAGCAGCGATACTTAGCATATGTTTTTTTCAAGTGTTATCCACTTGAAACCACCACCATGGCGTGCTTTTTACTCCCTGCTCTGTGTCAGAAGAGATGTAAAAATGAATGAATAAAGGTCATCTTTCAACTTTTCTAACTTTAATCTGATTCTGTCTTAAAAATCATGACATATATATAATATATATATATAATATATATATATATATAATATATATATAATATATATATATAATATATATATATATAATATATATATAATATATATATATAATATATAATATGTATATATATAATATATATATATATATATATATATATATATATATAGAAGAGGGCGATCCATTGAGATCCATAGTGATAATGCTCGGAACTTTGTTGGTGCAAATAATGAATTAAGAAGAATACTTAAAGCATTATTTAAGGGTAAGATGGAAGAAATAATGGATTTTTTGTCTAAAGAACAAATCAAATTGAACTTCAACCCACCTTCCGCACCACATTTTGGTGGTGAATGGGAGGCGGGGGTTAAGTCTTTAAAATACCATTTAAAGAGAGTAATCGGCAATTCAATTTTAAGTCATGAAGAATTTCTAACTCTTGTAGTTCAAATTGAAGCGGTTCTTAATTCTCTACCAATTTGTCCTCTTTCTAATGATCCGAATGATGTTGAATTTTTAACGCCTGCACATTTTCTAGTTGGATCATCATTGGTTGCAGTACCTGATCCTGATTACACTGAGATCCCAATGAACAGATTAAGCCGATGGCAGTTGGTACAAAGGATGAACCAACATTTTTGGCGCAAATAGTCTTCAGAATATTTAAATAGATTGCAAGAGAGACCCAAATCGTGTAAGGGCAATGTAGGTTTCAAAGAAGGGTAGTTGGTATTAGTCAAACCTTCAGAGAATTCAGATAGTTTAAAATGGCATTTGGCACGAATTTTAAAATTGCACCCTGGTAAAGATAATATAGTCAGAGTAGTAACTTTAAAGGATAAACAGGGAATTTATAAAAATAAAATTGCCAATTTACCATATGTAAATTGAATTTGTCCTTGTAATTGTATTTAAATATTATTGTGTATTTATATATATATATATATATATATATATATATATATATATATATATATATATATATATATATATATATTGAATTGTAATTGTTATTTCCATGTATTCTTATTTTATTATTGTAACTTTAGTAATATTTATATAATGTAAACTTTTTTTTTTTGGTTGAATGCCTTCGTTATTTCAAGCCGGGGCAGGATGTTGTCGCCAGTTGGCGAGAATTCTTTGTATAGATTGCTCCGAGCTAACTGTTGTAACCTTTTTGTTCAGTTCGAAAATTGTAGCGATCCCATATGGTTGGGATCCGTTTCGCTTAGTAAAAATTGTCAAATTTAGTCCATTTAGTTATTTTAGTCAACATATCCACATATTTAATTTTAGTGTAAGAAGTCAGAAATAATGTAATATTTTTGGGAAATTAAATTAGTTATATATATTTCACAAATGTGATGAGCTATTTCCTGTGAAATTTTGTAATATGCAAACGCTTTCTCCGAGCAGAAAAGCTGTAATGAAATATTTTTGAGCCCGAGACTCTTGTGCTACATATTGTAAACAAAGTTTGCTTATATTTCCGAACCCAACATTCTCACAAGATTCTAAGTGATCTATCTCGAGTGGAGGAAAAGCGAACATTTTTTGGTCAATTTTCTGTTCTATGGGGGCAGTGGATATATAGAGCCTCTATCCACAAATAAATCTTTCCAAAAACCTAAATAAAAGAATTTTTTAATTGCACATTTGCTTAATTCATTCAGATGAGAGGAAAAGTATACTAAAGACATGTCGACATTTTTTTACTGTAGTCAAAATACAATTCGTAGATTTACACCGAGAAGCACTGCTTTTAACTACACATTAGAGGACATGAAATGCCAAAAAAGTATCTCCCTGGCATCCGTACTGACTTTTTTGCGTTTTAGCTTCAATTAACGCATATGAATGGTCTAAATATCCGCCACTCGCTTGGAGAAAATATTTTTAACATGTGGCTAGACCTGTTAACCACTGCCCGCTAAAGAGTTAAGCATTTTATTGATTGAAGCAAAAAAAATCTTCCATGAAATGTGGAAAAAGCACATAGAAATTGCACATAATAATAATAATTGAATAGAAATTAAGTATAGTATATTAAAAATACAGTTTGAAAAATAGAAGGATACAATATTCCATCCAAACAATTAGTGTTAGAAAGACATCACATAAATACGGTGAAAAGCAATTTAAAAGAAAAATATGTTTTTTTCCAAAACTGTGCGTATATATACATTCAATCACGTATGAGGAGTGCTATAAAAATTATAGTCTTTGAAAAGAATAAATTCATGAATAACTTTTAATAGAAGAATTTATTTCTGTATTATAGAAAATTTTACACCATTTTGTCCGAATATATTCGTAGTAGGATTCAAACGTTGCCCGTCTGAGTTTATAACTTAAAAATATTACCAATGGACTTGCTGAAACACATTCTCCTTCGAAAAAAGACCATTGAGTAACAATTTATTTCCGGCATGGCTGGTAAAAACTTTCGAAACATTTCTGGAATCCAATTTAGCCATGTCATTTAATTTAACCTGCGATGCACTTTTAAGTTCATTTGCAGATTGTTCTTCATTTAACATGCGGGGAACGATAGGTTGACACATCCTATGTATGTTAAAATTCTTATTCAGAATTCATTCTTATTCAGAATATCATGCTATTGTTTGAAGCCTGTTCTTAAGTACCACAATAGAAACCTTTTTCCATATTTAACGGTGTGAAAAGTATGCAGGAATCCAGAGCATTTGTTGTCTTTGACGTTTTCCCTGCCTTCTCTGAAAGGTCGATGCCACTCTAAATCTTGCGTTTGCGATAATGTACACCTGCTTCAAAATTGCGTAAGTCAACGTACCTTTTTTTCTCAAACGGACACATTAATATGCGTTGTCAACTCAACAAGCACAATTTCTTTCAATCGGCGACAGCTAAATACTTTCGCCTAAAAGTTCAAAGCCATGGTGACCCACCAACCACGCGATTTAGAAAAAAAAACATTTTTTAGAAAAACGGGGAAAATGCAATAACACAAAAATGTTATTGTAGTCGCTCAAATGCAAAATATTTCCACGTTATAGACTCAGTCCGGGAACTTTTGATCCAGTGGTCAAGGTATCGGATCATGGCAGGCATGTCATGAGTTTGAAACCAGTACCTCTAAAGATCCACCGTGTAGGGCAGCGATGCACGTTAAATCTGTTGAGAACTGTAATGTCCTCCCGTGGTGTGGTGTGGTAGTTAGAAGAAGATGGTGCCAGCTCTCGTGTCGTCCATGTCACTTGGTCAGGTTCAAAATTACGTGGTTCGTCGCCAAAAGCCATGGTGTAGCTGAACAGTGCGACGTTAATATTCACTAACTCACTCATCCGGGATATTTTGAATCATACTAGTAATTATGAAGGAAATTACAATCACTATATTTGAGTAAATGACCAAAAGTAAATTACTAAAAATAAATAAAAAGTATTGACTATAATTTTTTTTTCAAAAAAACTGAAAACCGCGTTTAATCAACCCACAGTTTTTTTAATGAGTAAATATCTGCAGCTTGTAGTCAGTTAACAATACAATTACAAATAACCAACTTCTAAAAAGATTGAGAGAAATGAACATCACATTCACACACAAATAGTGAATTTATTTTAAGTATATATATATATATATATATATATATATATCTGCTTATCAAACCTTGAAATTAAAACAGTAAGAAAAAACTTTACTAAATGATTGTTAAAAAAGAAAGAAAAAGTATTTCCCATTTCTTTGGGTTCCGAGAACACTCTCAAGATCAAGCAAACGGAAAAAGAACGAGTTAATTAAAAAATAGTACAACTGTTGATGGTAAAGAAAAGAACCAAAAATACAATGCTAGTTACGTAAGAATGAATCTGATAGAAATCTTTGGACCCCATTTCCTATTTTATCCAATGGAGCTAATTAAGATCAAGAGCAATTTAACTCTTAGGGAGAAAAAAATGGCGGTGGTTGTTTGGGGACAAAAGATGTTTTCTCAAAGGGAGAAAAAAGATTTTTACAGTTTTCGGGGCTTACGTTTTATTTGATTGCGAAAAATGGAAGAGAAAAAACTTTGAGATATGTGAGTGTGAAGCATTATTGGAAAAAAATAAATTGTTTATTTTATAAAGCTGCTAGTAAATTTAAAAAATATATTTTATTGCTATACTTTTTAGTTGTTCTTTGTTCTATACTTTACATTAATAATTACCAGTGTGTGTGTGTGGTCACAACTGTCTCTTCTTTATTCTTTTTTAATTAACGAAAAATTCGATATCAAAATCACCGAGGCAAGCAAACATAATTTTGAGCCGCAAATTAGTTTATGATAACTGATTCGTCAGATTGCTATGAAATGATATTTTTACAGTGATATATTCCAGGAAATAAAAAAATAAAAAATCCAAAATATACATTAAGATAGCGTTTATCAAACTGCGGGGCGCCCACTCTACAGGCCGTTATAACCTTTTGAGGGGAGCGAGCTTACCGAAATGTCGAAAATAAAAGATTACTTAAAATATATTTATATCAGTGCTTCTCAAACTTTCAATACTGGCGCCCCCCTTTTCAATCACATTTTTTATCGCGCCACCCTTATACATTAATCATGCACTAAATGCAATAATAATGCACTTTGACGCTAAAGCTACAATAAGAGATTTTATTATAAACCATACAAATTTTTTTTAATAGCATAAGTATTAAATTTTCAATACTACCTTTAGGCAAAAAAATTAATGAAATAAGTAATAGGATAATTATTATGTTATTTTTCCTTTCTCTTTTAAATTGAACATATTGCAAAATGCGGTGACTGCTTAGAAGACAACATATGGATATCTGCTAAATATAGAAAAATAACTCAGAGGGTCAATTTCTATAATCATAAGCATTCCTTATAAAAACTTTGCTTTGCAAGACAAGCCCATGGAAGTCGTTAATACTTATTAAACTTGTTCTTAATTTGGTATTAATTAATTAGTTACAAAATACGCTGTGCAGCACTGACACATTAAAAGTATACCGGCCGAAGTACCCGCTCTTTGCAGGAGTTCATTTATAAGAGAATAAAACATTCTTGATATAATAGCTGTATTGCAATAAGAGTAAGTGCGCGACATTGTTTACAAAAATGTAAAATGTTTTTTTTTTAAATGATTGCTCAAATTATAATTAGCTTTAAGCGAATTTTAATTTTAAGCCTCACAGAATTAGCATTTATTATTGATGTTAAATAATGAACAATAATATAAAATTCCGATGAAGAATAATTGTATTATTTTTAATATTTAAAGCAAAAAGACTTCAACATGTTTTAACCTGGGAGCAGGCGCGCACTTGATACGGTCGAGCGAGGTTATTGAGTCACCCCAATCCTTTTTTTAAAATAATTATTTTATTGTACACGATACAAATCGTTATTTCAGTGAATAATTTAATTAAGAGAAAGCTTACTTACCTACTTTCAAGGACTTTTCAATTTTTCTTTGGTAACAAATAAACAGTTCTGCCAGAATCAACAATTTCGTGATCTGTGTGTCCCGCGCGACCACTTCCGGGTAAAAAGTGTATTCATTATGATAATATGTATGTTACTGCTAAAAACAATTGTTATGTTTTATGTTTGAAAATACTCATCTTGGTCTAAGTCTTGGCCAAGTAATCCATCAAAGTGTGTGCTCTCCGTTGTTTTCCAATTATCATAAAACTGTTTCGCATGGAAAAAAGCGCAACAGAGGAATACATTACTTACAAATTCCTTAAATAAGAAATAAACACATAAGAGATGGGTCATAACTAACTGTACCAATAACTTAGAAGGTCAAACAAATTACAGCTATAATGTGCAGTATTTCAAAAATAATGACAGTGATGAATTTTTTATGTTCCTAAATTTTTTCGATTCTGGATCTGGGATCTGTTTTTTCTCTAAAAGAGTAGAATGTTAGTTTTAAAAAGAAAACGTAATAAAAACTCTCTCATCATGGGATTACAGCGAATTAAATAAAATATTTTTTATTTGGTTATAGGATCAAAGATATTAAGTATTGAAGAAATTTTTTCTTTGGTGATTTAATATCGCCTATAACTTATATCAGAGTAAAAGTGCATTTTTTATTATGTCTGAAATTATTTTGTTTTAATTCATTCCAGTAAATTAATTATTTTTTAAATCTTTTATTTTCGATATGCTCGCGCCCCCCTCGTAAGGTTATCGCGGCCCCCCAGGGGGCGCGCCCCACAGTTTGAGAAAGACTGTATTTATATATTAACATACTGAAAGGAAGCAAAACAAATACATCCTCACATAATAAGTAATAACATACCCAATTATTTTGATATATACTTATAAATTTATCTTTATTGTACAAACATTTGATAATTAATTAATCCATATTAAACTAAGAAAGTTTTTAATAACTATTACTGACTCCCGTGGGTTTGTTATATACAAAATATTGAATATCTTGATAATTCATAAGGTTTATAATTTAAGTCGTACTGTAGCTTCAGCGTCAAAGTACATTATTATTGCATTCAAAACAATTTTATTGTATGGGAAGGGGGAGGAGACGCGATGAAAATTAGGATTGTATACTGGGTAGCAAAACTGAAAGTTTCACAAGCACTGTGTTAAGAGGAATTCAGCAAATACACGTGTCAAAAACATTAATAATTTTCCCAAAGAAAAAAATCCAATTAATAATATTAAGATTAGATTATTTTAAACATTTAAAAAAGTCAAACAAATTTATTTACGTATAAATGATCAAAAAATGATTAGAAAGCAGTATCATATAAATGCAATGGACATTCCAGTGATCATTTTAAAGGTAAAATGGAATTCTGCAAGAATTTTGAAAGAGCAAATAATGAATTGATTGATTGATTGAATATTGTTACACTTATTGGTAAACTAATTTAAATTTTGCAAAGCTAGCAGTGAAATTTATGTGTCGAGGAGGCATGAAGACGAAAAACAGTTTCTTAAAATTGGCCTTTAATAATCAATCATAAAGTCACTTTGCTCGTTACTGGAGCGATAAAAAAACAATAAGTTCAAAAATCAACATTACCAGAGACATCCGATTCGAACCGTCTTTTAATATTGTAAAATGAATTTCTAATCTAAAATGGTGGTGCAACCTGCAGTTGCATTGCCAACCAGCCGTTCTCTCCCTCTAAGAGTTAAACCACTCACACACTTCTTATATTTCTGTTTCTCCTTCCTTTTTTGAAAAACTAACATGAGCCGAGTTTAAATACTCGCTCGATTTGCATGGCAGTTGCTGCCAACCACAAATCACGAAACTCAAAAAGATCGGGTTCGAATCGGTGTGCTTACTTTCATTGAGATCATGGAACGGGATTGGAAAAACAACACAAGGAGATCATAAAAATTTGGATCCGACTTTTTAAATGTCTAACAATCGGCCCCCTTTTTCCAATCTCTCGCACCATTATCTCTTACAAATCAGTAAATTAATTTTAATCTATAATCACATGTTATACAATTTAACACAAAAAATACATTTTATTCACAATCTTTATTGTAATAAACAAACTAATATTTTAATCTTAAAGAAACAAAGTCTTATTCTCTAAAAAGAAATAATTTTCTACAAAATTCTAACAATTTTTCCTTTACCATGGGTTTGGTAAAAATGTCCGCCAAATTATTTTTGGTACCTATATATTTAATTTGGAAAACTTTGTAGTATATCAAATTCCTTAGAAAATGATAACGAGCACACACACATCGATATGTTTTGTTCTATAATTTTCTACCGGTGACTTTGAAAAACTTATAGCAGCTTGATTATCACAAAACATTACATTTTCACTTAATTCCAAATTTAAACTTTTATTACCAATTACATTCTTTAGCCAAATGAATTCCTTAGCTGCTTCTGTTAAACTAACATACTCAGCTTCCATGTTCGACAGACTAACGGATTTTTGCTTGAAAGTTCGCCATGAAATTGGAGTTTCGTCTATAAAAGTTATGAACCCTCCCATCGACACTCGATCATCCCTATTTGTAGCAAAATCTGAGTCTGAATAACATCTTAGTTTTAATGATTTAACTTTTGAAAGTTCTAATTTATATTATTGAGTGTATTTTAAATAACCTAATAATCTCAATAAGCAATTCCAATGTTTTATTCCCGGGTTTGCTTGGAATTGAGATAATATATTTACTGCATACATAACATCGGGTCTTGTGCGTATAGCAATAAATGACAAAGATCCTATTAAATTTCTATAAGGAACTATTAAAATTTCTTCGCTAGTTTTGGGTGAATCTAATTTGGAAAGAACTTGACCTTTTGATATAGGTAATGAACTTACGGGATATTTATATTTTTCGTAAATTTCACATAACCTCCGAATGTAAGATCTCTGATGTATAAACAGACTATTACCTATTTCTTCAAATTCTATTAATAATAATTTCTTTGTTTTACCCATAATTTTTAAATCAAAATTTTTCTGCAATAATTGTAATACAAAATTTACGTTTTCCATTTCTTTTCCAAATATAATCACGTCATCTACATAAAATAATAAAATTACATTATCTTCAAACATATATACACAATTAGCCCACTCTAACTTCTTAAATTTTAATTTAATTAATTTATTTTCTAATTCCAAAAACCACTGGCGTCCACTCTGGTGGAGTCCATATATTGCTTTACGTAACTTACACACTTTTTTATTATCAATTTCATATCCAGTTGGTTGCTTCATGTAGATTACAGTATATAAGTTAGCATATAAATAAGCATTAGTGATATCTACTTGAATATGCGTCCATTTCCACAAACATACACAGATAGTGAAAAATAATCTTACAATAGTAAAGTTAATAACTGGACTAAATACCTCCTCAAATGACTTGCCTCGTAATTGTGTGTTACCTCGCGCAACTAAGCGGGCCTTGTATCTAACAATTTTATTATTTTCATCATATTTAATGGTATAAACCCAACGGTTTTCTAAAATTTTTATATTATCCGGATGATCAACTAAATCCCAAACTTTACGTTCCATCATTACGTTAATTTCTTTATCCATTGCATCATGCCATTTAGATGCGTCTCTGGATCTTATCGCCTGTTTTTAACAATTAGAATAGTTACTTCAACCATAAGAGCTTCTTGTTGCTCTGACAAGTCTGAAAATCCCTGGGATTCGGTATTATCTTTTCTAAAATTAAATAAACTAGGATCATACTCAATATTATGCCTCTTACAGTATCTATTTCGTTAAAAGATTTCAATCGGGTTGCTTCCCCTTCTATACTGTAATATACGTTAGATCCAGTTACTTTCCTACCTATATTTCGAATCCACTTAACCTCCGTACATGGGATCAAACTATGATTATCGGAAGATACATCTGGGTTTTCAGATGTTGAGGGCGTTTCCGTACTTGTCTTTGAAACTAAACGACTCGTTAATGAATCTTTTACTCTATCAAAATCATCCTCATCATCATAATAATCAGGAAGGTTTAAATTATATCCAAGGTTACTATTAACTTTTTGTCTAAAATTAATTCCCTTATTTTCATCGAATCTTACATTAATAGTCTCGACTAATTTATTTTCATCTATCAACCATATTCTATAACCCTTAGTACGTTGTGCGTATCCCATCATAATTCCCATTTTCGCACGCATATCGAATTTTTTCTAATTTGTTTTGGCACACCAGCATATGCCAAACATCCAAAAGGTATTAGATGCAATACCGATGGTTTTCTACCTGAATATTTTTCGAAAAAAAAAAAAAAGGCGTTTTGTTACCGTCTTGTGACAAATTCGATTCCACGCATAAGTGAAACAAAGTAATGCTTCTCCCCAAAACTTATGGGGAACTTCACTAGACTTAAGCAATGTTTTGATGCCATCTAGAGCGGTTAAATTGAATCTCCTCCGCGACCCCATTCATTTCTGGCATATATGAATTTGTTACCTCATGCTTTATACCCAGTTCTGTCAAGAAATTATCCATATCTTTATTACAAAATTCTAGTCCGCCATCAGTTCTAACTGCTATTACCTTTTTACTTAGAAAACGTTCTGCTCGTTTCTGAAATCTTATAAACGTATGAAATACGTCAGATTTATTTCGGATGGGAAATACAGTCACCTTTCTTGCATAATCGTCAATTATACTCAAGAAATATTTATTACCGCCTTGGCTTTCAGTTGGCATTGGACCACAGAGATCCATATGCAACAAATCCAATGGACGTTTTGATCTTACGGCCCCCGTCTTTTTGAATGAAACTCTCTTGGACTTTGCTAATTTACACGGTATACAATGAGTCTTACTATTATTAGTTAAGCGTGGAAGACCTTTTACACTATCATTTTTACTAATTTTTACCAAGTAATTGTTATTAACATGACAAAAGCGTCGATGCCATATTTCTATTGATCCGTTTGTTTTAGCGGTTACATCACTAAAAAAACTAATTTCTTTACTCTTTGGTATAATATAATGATCCGGCTTAAAAAAATACAAATTTTCATGGCGTGTCGCCGAGAACAATTTTATCCAGTCTTTATTAAAAACATTAATTTTACCTTTAGTACCCACAAAATGCGCACCTTTACTTTCTAATCTGGAACCGGATAATAAATTTCTCCTCAACTTAGGATTAAATAATACATCAGTCAAAGTTATTTCATGAAAATTCCCCTTATATTTTACCCGAAATCTAAGTGTACCGATTCCTTCTACGGGACAACTTTTATCCTCCGTTGCTAACGACATTTTCATGTTAGTTATCGGTTTAAGATCTAAAAATAAACTCTTGTCATTACAAAATGACTCGTGGCAGCAGTATCTATTACCCAAACACCTTTATCAGAGTTTTCTCAAATAAGATACAACTAGTTACGAGTTGTTTATCTAGTTCTAAAAGACCACATTCAGCTTCACAAAATCTTAAATTTATATTAAACTCTGTGTTAAAAGTTTCATTTACAGTTGAAGGAGATTTTTGTAGAGACTTTTCTTTACAGTTTACTTTAAGATGCCCGTACTTATTACATACATAACACGGACCTATAGTCTTAATAGATTGTTTAACATTTTTAATAGTTTTACAGTTAAATACCTTACCACTTTTCTTTGGTAATCATTCTTGCCATTTGGATCTTCCATGAGCTGCAGCCGTAGCACCAGGTAACGTCTTCGACTTCTTCGAAGTGAAACTGCTCAAGTAAGCATTCTCCGCTTTCTCCAAATCTTGTTTCATCAACTGAAGACGATTAGCTTCTAATATCAGCTCTGCTTCAATTTTGACAACTCTGAAGTCCTCTTCTTTCCATCTGTAGATTTGTTGCACGGTAGACTGGAATTCCTGAGGAAGCCACCTTATTAATGGAAATCCTATGTACAGGTCGTCCAATTTATGACCCGCTTCTTGTAGTCTGGTTGCCGCTGTCTTTACACGAGATATGAAGATTCCAACATCTTCCTCTGGTTGGTATTTTGTTCCAAAAAATTGATCTAATAGTTGAATTAATCTTGCTTTTGTGACTGGTTCGAAGTGATCTTTTAATATCTTCCATGCCGCTACTCCGTCAGTTGTTTCCGTTATCAGATTTTTCAAATCTGAACTGATGTTAGTATAGATCAACGTATAACATCTATCCTTACGAAGTTGTAGATCTAATTTTTCCTTGTATGTTGCCTCTTCATCAGGTTGCTCTGGCTTGGTCTGTATTATAAACTGCCAGCAACCATAATGCATTAAGAGTACTTGCATATCATGCCTCCACGTTTTCCAGTTATTTGGAGTCAACACTGATATCTGGTTGTTAAACTCCATACCTGTTACTCGATTTAGCGTACTAGCAACAGAGTTCATAAAAAATAGTTCTAGACTGGAACAGTATTTAAATAGACAAAGTTCATGGCCTGGTTCAACTGCTTAGCCTGTCTCGACACAGTACATGGACTGGGCCCATAACCAAATTTGTTACACTTATTGGTAAACTAATTTAAATTTTGCAAAGCTAGCAGTGAAATTTATGTGTCGAGGAGGCATGAAGACGAAAAACAGTTTCTTAAAATTGGCCTTTAATAATCAATCATAAAGTCACTTTGCTCGTTACTGGAGCGATAAAAAACAATAAGTTCAAAAATCAACATTACCAGAGACATCCGATTCGAACCGTCTTCTAATATTGTAAAATGAATTTCTAATCTAAAATGGTGATGCAACCTGCAGTTGCATTGCCAACCAGCCGTTCTCTCCCTCTAAGAGTTAAACCACTCACACACTTCTTATATTTCTGTTTCTCTCCTTCCTTTTTGAAAAACTAACATGAGCCGAGTTTAAATACTCGCTCGATTTGCATGGCAGTTGCTTCCAACCACAAATCACGAAACTCAAAAAGATCGGGTTCGAATCGGTGTGCTTACTTTCATTGAGATCATGGAACGGGATTGGAAAAACAACACAAGGAGATCATAAAAATTTGGATCCGACTTTTTAAATGTCTAACAAATATTAACATCGCACTGTTCAGCTACACGAGGGCTTTTGGCGACGGACCACGTAACTTTGAACCATGGTCAAGTGACGTGAAAGAGACCTGAACTGTCACCCCCTCTCCTAACTACCATATCACACCAATTTGAGGACACATTTCAGCTCTCGACAGATTTAACGTGCATCGCTGCCTTACACGGCGGGTCTTTAGTGGTACTGGGCTCGAACTCGTGACAAGGCAAGCCACGATCCGATACCTATAACACTTGGCTACCACGGCCATAGAAAATATTGAAAGTGAATGTTTACTTAAAAGTTCAAATGAAATGTGCTGTACAAATATAAACTAAATGTTCATTCTCTGAAGAACAGCATTTAAATTCATGAATTGTACACGTTGTTAATGTAGTTTTAGCACTTTAAAGAACCTGAAAATTTCGCTTTTAAAATATCAGATTGAAAGCGTGTATTTTTTACAGTATATCCATGCAATTTAGCAAGAGATTGCATTAAAAATTTAACCTTTAAGATCGAATCGACCCCAATTATTAACATACATACAAAGAAATGTAAAAACAATTTATTAATTCTGTTAGACTTCATTTTAATAATATATTTAGGTCTATTATTATGTTTGTAACTTGTTTTAAACTTTATGCTTGTAACTTCTTTCCGTTTTGTTTTAAACGTGGTCTTAAAAGTGTACGTTTATTTTATTGTAGTTATGTAGGTAAGTGCATATTTCGTATTTATTATTAAGTTATAATAAAAATGTTAGACCTTTTTCTTAGCTCACCACACCTACATCATTGGGTGGTCCCACTGGCGTAAAGGAGAATTTTTAGGGCCCCCTACAAAGCTATTTTTGGTGCCCCAAGCCGAATCTAACAAAGAGTATATACGTGGAATCAGTCAGTCATTGCCCCTTCCCTCGCGATGCGGGTATGTATGTCACGCCACTGGGTGGATAGTAAAACTTAGAAAAATTTAGAAGTAGCCCGTATCCTGGAAAAAAATGTCTGTGCCTGATGCAGGGTAAAATGGTATGTTGGAACTAAATGACGTAGATATTTAAGTGTTATAAGGCTGCAATATAGTAAGACAAGCACGAAAGAAAATCCGATCTTTGCGGCTTTCTCTTTAGAATTATTTCTTTGAAAAATGTTGCAGTGTTAAGGGTCCTCTGATGCATCGCTCCTTTTCCGATCTCCAAAACTACTCATTAATATATATACTATCTTGTGTGAGCTTCAATTTTTTATCGTGTAAATAAACCTTAAATATTTTATTACATGTGTGAAACTCGATTAATATGGACTTGGGTACTTTAATCTAACTTAATTAGTGACTTCTTAATAACAAATTAAAGATCGTTATTTTCCAGAGAGAGAGAGAGAGAGGTTGGAGGTTCAATACATTACCAAATCTTAAATAGGAATCAATGGAATATAATAAACGAGAGCGTTCTTGAAACCTACACGAAAATGTGCATGGCTGACAAAGTCGAGTGTAACATCGCACTGTTCAGCTACACGAGAGCTTTTGGCGACGAACCACATAATTTTTAACCCTGGTCAAGTGACGTGGACGACACCTGAGATGACACCTCCCCTCTTCTTACTACCACACCAGACCAACGGGAGGATGTTTCAGCTCTCGATATATTTAGCGGCATCGCTGCCCTACACGGGGGTCTTTAGCGGTACTGGGCTCGAACTCGTAACAAAGCCTGCCATGATCTGATTCATATACCACTCGGCTACCGCGGCCACCTGAGAAAGTCGAAAGTTTCTTGCTAGTCATTCGCTTTGAAAATAAAGATATGCGATACGTCGTTTGCATTATTATTTACCAAAGTGATTTTTGTGGAAAGTCATAAAAACTGGGTTCGTTTTTCATATTCTGAAACAACTTGCAAATTATTATTATTGCTTATTATACATACTAAATGTATAATAAGAAAAATCAAAAATTAAAATGGGTTGCTTAGTTTGTTAAGTGCTGGCCTTGTACACCTAAGGTTGCAGGTGCCATCCCGGTCTAGGGGCTGCGTTAGTCCAGTGGTTAAGGTATCATCATGACAGGTATGTCATGAGTTAGATCTCAGTACCTCTACTGACCCGCCGTGTAGGGGAGCGATGCACGTTAAATTTGTCGAGAGCTCAAACATCCTCCCATTGATGTGGTGTGGTAGTTAGGAGAGAGAGTGCCAGCTCAGGTGTCATCCTCGTCACTTGATCATGGTTCGAAATTAGGAGGTCCATTGCCAAAAGCCCTCGTGTATCTGAACAGTGGGCCGTTTTACCTCACTCCCTCCCTCCCGGTCTAAGTCGATGGAATTCCATGGTGCAGAAAGTAGAAAGCATATTGCATGGTTATGCAGCATGTTAAAAATCCTCAGTTTGACTTGGATTTTATGGACAAAATAAAATTTTTAGTATCATTTCGCATTGTCAGAACTCAGATGATTCCTTCTGGGGAGGAAACTACGTGTCAAGTTTACATTGGGTGACAATTGGATTGCCACCTACATGGTGCCGCACTAAAGAGTAATATCAATTTCCAGGGAATTTACCAGACCTGCAAGGGTAATTACCAATCCACCGTCCCATTGGAAAAAATTATGCCTTTTGGTGTGTTTATAAGAGTGAGCTATTTAGAATGAGTTCTTCCTGATTAATCTTTTAATATAATTATATCGCATTTTTAGGATAAAAAATTAGGAAAGAAGTCCCAATTCACGTACTCTAACATAAAATGAAAACTACTTCGAGAAATTTAGAACACAATTTTTATTTCTGTAAATATTATAATATTTTTGTTCTTAAGAAAGGAATATGTGTTTATACAATAAAAGAACTTTGGAATATTTAAATGGATATTTTACGGAAAGGAAGCAAAATGAATTGAGAGCAATTTCCGAAAGTGCATTTTGGAAAACTATTCAAAGATCTTCAACAAAACAATAGTATCATTCTTCTCGATATCTTATTTATGCATAAATACTTAACCAAGCTTTAGATTTTTCATTTGATTAATTTGTTCTCATTATAAATGCCGGGTCCATTTGAGAAACTACTTATCTTGCGTTCCTCAAAGCTTTCTTTTTACTCAAGAAAATAGCAAAGATTCATTAGTCTCAGAAAAATTCAATTACAAAATCAGTTCGATAATTAGAAACTTATTTTATCAGTATTAATGTGAAATTATATCAGACACACAATAAATGCGTAATATTTTCCATAATATCACTACATAATAAAAGGAAAAGAGCGATAGGGAAAATAATATAAGAGAATGAATTTTAAGTAATTTATTTCAGCTTTTTTTAAATTCCTGATCCATCCATTAAGAAATCACAAAACTATTTTTAAATAATTTGTCCCTTAAGAGAATTTCTTTTTAGGATAATAGCAAGCAACACGTGATCGGGAAAAGTGGGAAACAAATTTAATTACTTAAATGGAATAATTTAATGTTCTTTTAATCGATTCGAGCTGTTTTAGAGCATTCCATTCTTATGTAAGTGATTTAAACTAATTGAAAATGCTCTTAGTTTAATACAAGGACTTGAGCATTCATGGGTGGATTAAACAATTGTTAATCATTTTAATGGCAATGCTTATTTTTGATTTCAATAAGTCATCTTAAAAAAAAGCCCCCGGGGAAATTATGAACTTAGAGTCGTAGCCACAAATATTTGAAAATAATTCCTTCTTTTTGGATTCAAAAAGAAAACTAATAACCCACAAAATAAAGAAAAGCCTTTAAGCTTTCTATTTCTCTTTTATTAAAGGATTTAGAAGAAAGACTTATGATACGTATAGTAAAATTAAATTCAGTAATATATTTTCCTGTACGTAATAAAGAACGTCAATAACTGGCGTATGTTAAAAATTGGTAAATTTGATTACTTATGTTATAATTAATAAACCTACATTTTTTTTTATTTTCAGCTTTTCTATCAATGGCATGCTGTAATGGTTAATAGTTTAATAAAATTCTTGAAATTTAAAACAAAATTTCCAAAAACGTTACAAAAAAAGTTTACTTTGCTTTTTTTTTCTACTTGGATTTTTTATTAAATACTACCTGAAGTACCCTTCCTTAGTACGTAAAAAATTTTCAAAAATTAACTAAGAAAATTCAGTTATTATAACACGTATAATTTTTAAGGAGGGTAACACCGGTGCAAGACAGCGCATCCAAACATTTTCAATCAGTTTGGACAATTAGAAATATTCTTAAGCGAACTGCAATTCGGACCCACAATATAGAATGATGTTTAACAGAAACATATATTTGAATCTAAGAGAGAAAATTAACGTGCTAAAATCATAAATAGAAACGAATGAAAAAGAACAGAAATAAAAGTTAATGTAGAAAAGTATAATACCACTTTCTAAGAGCAATCGGAAAAGTTTAAATCCTTTATCTAACAATAGAACATTTGAAAATAAAAAGCACATTACTCGTATGGATAAATATTGAAATATTTTTCGATGCATTTATGTATTATTTCATTCATCACAATAATGTTATAATACATATGGAATATATAAGTTTGTGAAATTCATTCAATGTATATGAATTCCTGAGATCATCAGAACGAGAACTTTATATCGTTAAACAAGATTGAGAAAAAATCAAGATTCCGAAATTTATTATTATTTTTCCAAAATAACATGCACTTTACATGCGCTTTGCAATTTTTCTGTTGAACAGCGTAATGATTCTAGTAAATCATTAACTAGTGAATGATGCTTGAGCTGCGTATCAGTGTTTCCTAACTATAAAAAATGATGACACAGACATAATTAAAGTTATAATGATCCTTAGCAAAACATTTAAGGAATTAAATTTCCTGAGTGTTCAATCAGTAACAAAATACAATGAATACTGTGTGAGAAAATTAAATTTATTAGAGGCACTCCCGAGATCAATTGGCTTGACAGATGTGCTAATATCTAGCACTCGGAAACCATATTCTCCTTCGAACTAGTTCACTCAACTTAGAGAGTACTGTAAAACCTAAGCTATTCACACGCGGTTATTTGTGTATTGAAAATGAAGACAGCTTGATATTTCTTCTTCGGACGCAAATATTGTACCGATGAGATCTTGAACTTCACAAGGACAGTCAATTTACAGTTCAATTTGTGTCCGTGTGTGAAAGGAATTCTCTCATTCCTTCAGACTACAGATGTAGTGACAAGAAGTAAAGCAACTGGTACAAAATTGCCTCGGGTAAAGCCATCTAACCCAGAGTTTCCCACACTTTTTTGATCTCATAGACCCCTTGCCATGTTTTCCGGTTTGGGGTAAGCCCCTGCTTACTTAATACCGAAATTTTGTAAATTCATCAACTAAAATGTGTGACGTAGCGCATATCCGAAAACAGGACACGAGGCTTATCGATCCGAAGCCGAGTAACATGACCACTAGAAAAAAGTGATCACCTGAGTCAGGAGGCAGTTACTGACTAAAGAAGATACCATAATAGTGTGTTTTTGATAGCCATTATAGAGCTAGTTACTTTAAATGATTTAAATGTTAACAGTAGTGAAGCGTAGTGTAAAAACTTTAGAAAGCGAACCCATCTTTATACATGTATTAACCAAACATGTATTAATTAAATTAACATTTAGTAACTGCTTCATGAAATAACTAAACAACAAACAAATGGTTTTAATGAGGGGGATGAATCAGATGCTTTTTAAAGAAAATTTTAACATTCAGCATCAATTTTGTTACGTCTAATCCTGCATCTTCTCAGCTAGTAGCGTCCAGTCTTTACTTTTTCTTTTTGTTATGAAGATTGGCAACAGCACTGAAATTCCTTTTCACTAGCAAAATCAATCAAAAACGTTTCATCAGCTGCCATAATTCGTCAGAGATATATATGTTAATATTATAATAAAATATTACTTAAGTAAATAACAGTTCCTGTGTGAGTAAATTATTTATTTTATTCATTGAAAGTTATAATTAAAGTTATGAACTGGTTAAATGAGTGCCATAATCGCGTAGATCCTGATTTACACCTCATGCACTCCTAATTTTCTCCCCTTAAGACCCCTTACATGCCGTTGTAGACCCCTGGGAGTGGATATAGACCACTTTGGAAATCGTTGATGTAACCAGACATTTCCTTTTGGGGACTTCATATTCGCGTCAAGTGTCAGTTAAGTTTTTCTCAGTGGAGTATCTGTCGCAGGGAAACGACGAAACTACGAATTTGATCAAATCCATGAGGGATATGATCAATTGACGGGATATGTTAAAATAACGTCTCTCACTAAGGTCATTTCCCTGAAAAAAGTAAGTGATTTTATCAAATATTTGATCTGTTTCAGGGAAATGATAAAATGAACTAGTCAGGATTTGCATTGGCAAAATACTGTCTAGAGGTCGGAGGGAGCGAGTCCTTGTAATTCCTAACCAAACGGGCAGTATTATCGATCCCACAAATATCAACCCCATACCTGTGAAAAATGGCACCATAGCATTAACATGGGGATTGATATTTTATTGTGTAAGCCCTTCCTTGACCAAAGCAGGTCATCATTAGTAAAGAAACTATGAAAGGGGGGAGGGGTAGGCCAAGTCGATCGATGCCACCGCACGCGCTTCCCCACAAATATCCAGTAACCGAGTGGAAAGATGTTACACATCAAAAAATCCCTGCCTAATTTTCTAATTATTTGTTAACTAGTTTCGAATAAATAATGTGTATTTGAATGACTATTGTTGTATTACTTAATTCTACGTTTAATAATGTACTATATTTGTTAAAAAACACTTTTAAACTCTTGACAATAAAATTTCATCATTTCACTGAAAACGTTCAGGGATTTGTTCAAATCCCTCACTTTCATCAGGAAAACGACCTTGAAGAGACGTTATTTTAACAACCTCCGTCAATTGATCAATTTTTTTGGAGATTTGATCAAATTCCTAATTCCATCGTTTGCCTGCGACATATCAACTAACAAGTTCACTCGTCTGTTTTAATCATAGCTTTCAATTCATGCAGCTAATCGTTGTTTAATTTTTAATGATTGATAAAAGGGGACAAAATTATTTTATCAATTTGAGAGAAATTTAAAACACACTTTCAGCATCTTACTGATGAATAAATCATATGAAGGAGAGGGAGGAAGAAGAGGATAAGACGAAGAAGAAAACGAGGCATGGCGCATTTCTAAAACCCTTTGAAGGGCTCATTCGATTATTCTAGAGGCGCAAGATAATACGTTACTCTGTGACAAAATGGCGTTGAATAAACTTCACTCTCAAGTGAAGAAGAGATGTTTTATCTCGAAGCAATAAAAACTGATGACGGGCGTTGGGGTTGAAATTTAAATTGTAAAACTAAGAAAGTAGGTGTATACATACATATTAACTGAAAGTAGTAAATCATTCACCCTGCTCTTGGTGTAAATAAGCATTTTTGAAAAGTATTTTTGTGTTTATTTGTTATGTTTTTTTTTTGTATTTTCTAAGGGTTATCCAAGGATAAATTTGTTTCATCCGTGCTTGTCATGCTACCCAATGAGATCAATTCATGGCGGTCACGTGATAAAGATAAACACGTGTTCTCCATTGGATTCAAAACAAATTAGAAACTAATTGTATTTGAAGTTTTTTATTTTTTTTTTGTAAAACTTAAATAAAACTTCAAATTCCATAATTTGGTAAAGATGTTTAAGTGCTATGAAAATCAAATTTCTTCAAAATGATTTTAAAATTAAAAGAATCGTATTTTGTGCATGTATTTTTAAATATATTGCATTTTATATATCCGCGTTATTATTGTTGAGAAGTATGTATTTTTTCAGAAAAAGTTCTCTGAAAAGAGCAAAAGTTTGCAACAACGAAGAGCATGAACTGATAGGCTGGAGGTTCATGATTGCTCTTATCATGTGACTATGACGCCACATGAGCTTAGCCCATTCATTCCACAAATGACCTCTGTTTAAATTGCTCTTTTAAATTTTAAGAAACTGAGAACACTTTTAAAAAGTCAGCTGACTGTTTAAAATTGCCTAACACCTGTACAATTTCCTATATCAGTCTGAAAAGATATGTGTACACATCAAAAAGTAAAGCATAGAGAAAAAATTATGTGAGCTCAAAAATACATACATTGAAAATTCTTTCCTAGAATGGACATAAATCTATTAAAAAATACAATTAAAGTACAAAAAACAATTATATTTTCTATACATGATTCATTATTTAATATTCAGGAGAAAGAATAAGATTTAATTCGATTGGAAAGTAAACGGAATTTCCAAAGTATCCATACTAGTAAATATGTCTGCCTAAAATGTTGAACAATAACAAAACGAAAGTTACTTTTCGATAAGAGTAAAATCTCTAATTTGAATAATTACGATGCAAAATGGCTCTAGGCAGCCATATAAATCAATTCTGCATTTTATACTAAGAGTTCTTGCTTTCTACATTCAAGTATATATATATTCATTTTATCTACATTTCTCTTATGGTTTTAGTCAGTCTTATAATAAAGTATACAAAATGTATTACAATTGCTCCTCGAGACGTAAAACATAACTTATTCATAAACACAATATTTACCTGTAACAACCAATAAAGATCTCACATTTATTCAGTTTATCTAGATTTAAAGTGAAAACTTACATTGCGATTCCCAAATGAAAATATATATATAGAAGATATGTAAATAGTAATATCAAATCCCTGAAGTCTTCTGAGAAAATTTTGTTCTTGTAAATCATGCTCCCTAATACTCATTCTTCGAAAATTGTGATTAATTTATCTCAATTCAAGTACAATTTATATGAAATTAATACTAAAGGATATTGAACTATATATGTATACAAGAGTAATGTAAATAAGAAAATACTGTATTTTAACAATTTATGTATATAAATTTATATACCACATTCTTAAGAACTTATATAAATATATCACCTATAAAATATGTATTAAAACTCTTGAAATGCTTTTATTGTATAAATATTCTTGCAATTGTTCAAAAAATTGAAAAATTCGAATACAATTCATCGGAGAAATTATTTTGCTTTAAAGTTAGATTCTTACTTACATGATTAGTTACATTGCTTCCCAATGGGAAACTATTCTTCTGATCTATTCACTATATGTAAGTAAATATTATACTTTGTGTTAGTGTATGAATAATTCCTCTAAAGACATATATAGGTATAAACAATGTTTATTTAATAAAATAAACACTATTTATATACCAATTAGTATAAGAAATATTATTTGTTGCATTTTTTCTTTTTTTTTACATTCAGACAAACATCTTTAGATATAATGTAACGTTTTCCAAATTATAAGAGACATTCTTGTTTTTGCTACTTATTTTTTGTATTTTTTTTTTCTCACATTTATTTTACCATTGAGAGAAAATTTAGTACTGTTTACCGATTTGTTTCATTCAAAAATAACAAGAGAAGGGGAATGTGAGCTACGTTTACACACCATAGACGTTTATGTTAAAAAGAGGGTATATAATACATATACTTATATGTGTCTCTCAAGATAATAAGAGTTATCCAACGTCTGTTACTTCAGTATACAACTGATACATTTATTGACACGTTGATAAATATTTTAATCCTTCATTCTTACTAAGAAAACATTTAAACGAAGTAGTTCTGATTTTTTACAAGGAATACTTGTAAATTCTAAATGCAGTGCTGATTAACTTCTTAATTAATGAATTTTAGTTTATTACATACAAACATTAAATATATTTCAGGTTTAATTGTTTTCTGAAAATATTTCAATTTACTCCCACTTTAATATTTAAATATTTGATAATTATTGCTTCTAGATAATTATATCTTGATGTTTTTAAAATGTTTTCCTTATTTGAAATAAAAGTGTATTTTTCATAGTAAATATTTTAATTGTTCTTTTTTTCATATTTATCAGAAATAAATTCATTAATTATTAAAATTTTTCTGAAATAAAAGCATTCGCGTTGTTTAACAAAAATAGTGTACATATATATCCATTTTCACTCGATAATACTTAGTGAATAAAATGAGTAACTTAAGGTATTATTTCCTGTTTTTCTGATTGAATTATTTGTTAATTATAAGTTTTTTTTTGTTCTCTTATATATCACGCAATATCTAGCCCACCAGAGTTGTTATAGTTTCTATAATAACTTGATCTTAACACGAGATGATCCTTTGAACACTGTCAATTAAGTTTAATCCTCTCATTGATAGATGAGAGGGCAAGGTTTACTTAAATAAGTTTCTTACCCTTAGATTACAACAGTATTAATAGTGTGGATTAATTCATGTCCTTAAAATATTTGTTATTTATCTAAATAATTAACGTTCATAAATTTGGAAATATTAACTTAAGGCGACTTTTTATGAGTAATAAATTAATAGAAAAGGTATAATATAATGAGGTTTAATCTTCCATTTAATGAAAATCGTTTCATATACTTCAATTCTAAATGTGTTATTCTATAACCATGTGTTAAAAGAAAGTAGGAAAAATTTTACATACACATATATATACAAGCATGTGTGTATAAATACTGAATTTATCCAAATTCTTCCTAGTTTAAATTTCAGTTTAAATTTTAAAAGTTAGCTTTCTTCTAAATATAGACTAATGCTGTTGTTGTTGTTGCTAATGCCTCCTGTCTAATGGTGTCAGAGCGAGGCCCAATGAATTCATTATGCCAAAGGGCTAGATGAACACCTGTGTTTTCCGTAGCTTTGAAAACCTTTATATGAACATTACAATTAGGCTCAGTCGCACCCCGATTTTGAGAAAGAACACTCTGGAAGTGAGAAGAGGCCTACCACCTCTCTTTCTATTTCACCAATTTTACGAGAGGACTTACAGCTAGCTCCACGGCTATTTAGAGTACCTCCATGCCGCAAAAGTAGTATAGATTTATTATACTCCTGGATTCAAGCCCAGGCCTTACGGTACAGCTTCAATAGCCCTAAAACCAGATAAGCTACTACAGACTAATGTTCATGTTTATAATGATAAAAAACGAGAGGTACACTGATGTATAATGAGTGGACAATTGAATTTAATTGTTAGAATTTCCATTATAAAGATGATACAAGTTTAAAATAAACTTGAAGTTAAATACCTGACTAGTAACGGGGCGGCTCCATAGCTGAATCTCAAGGATGTTTCCTGGAGCAAAACACAATCAGTCTCTAATATCTCTTCTTTAATTTAAAGTTAGCAGTGAAAAATTATCCAATTGCCAAATTTGTTTAAGATGACAGAACACCTCTAAAACTCAATTTTTGGTCAAAATATCGATTTTTCGTTTTTGGTCTTATATTAAAGTTCAATCTTTTATCTTTGTAAATCTGTTTAAATTTTGTTTCTATCTTAATTAGAAGCCGAGTTACAGTTTTTTCAATATTACTTAATCATAAATTTCTCGGACCCGAAATAGTTTCTGCTAAGCGGAAGTGGCCGAGTTGTTTGTTTACGTTTCTCTTTCATAGTATATGACATGAAATATTATAATTAATATACAAATATTTAGTCAGAAATTAAAATAGAACATTTAAGAATAAATATAAATGTATTTGGAAATACGTTTTTCCTTTTTTTTATGTTAAAACCCGGCAGCAAGTTTGTTGTTTTGACTTTGTTTACATATGCGTTTGATTTTCACGCTGAAAGAATTGACAGCGTAAAAGTTTATTTGATTGTTTTATTTTAACTTAAAAATAGTTAAAAGTATTGCTAAAAGCGCAAGCGGCAATTTTATGGTAATAAATTCACAAACACTTGAAAAATAATAGCACTTCAGCAGTTCCTGAATGTACTGTCAGCTGTTGGGAAATGAGAGTTTGTCAACTGCAGAAGAAATAATTGCCTGGTCCTGTGTTTGGTAACAGAATCGTTGACCTTGAACTTATTGTGGAAGCTTTTGCTCAACTTTGCTGCCCAAAATATTTTGCTGAAAAAGTAGAACTATTCGAGGATTCAAGATATGGATTGTGCTCCCATTTTACACTAAAATGTAAGTGTTGTGAATTTTTTGCATTTGCTTTAAAAAAGTTGTATGTCATAAATACCAGGCTATTATATGATATGCGGCAAATAGGCAAAGGTTTTGCTGGGGCATTTAAATTATGCTCAACATTAAATTTGCCTCGACTAACCAAAACTGCTTACAAAAATCAGATGCAAAGCTTTTAAAAGTGGTTCAGGAAGTAGCTGAGGAATCCATGATAAAAGCTGCTACTGAAATTGTGGAGAAAACAAAATCTCTCATCCGATATTGTAAAATGTGGCATATCGGTGGATGGCACATGACAGCGAAGAGACTATACATCTATGAATGGCTGTGTTGCTGCAATATCAGTTGATACTGGTAAGGTGTTAGACATAGAAGTTATGTCGTCCTACTGTCCAACATGTAAGAGACTTCAGACTATGCCAAGAAACTTTGAACATGAGTCGTCAAAAGCCGACCACATATGTCAGTGTAATTTCACAGGCTCTTCATCAAAAATGGAAATTGTGGGGCTTCCCGAATATTTCTTCGATCTGAAAAAAAACCGCAGACTGCAATACACTCAATATTATGGGGATGGCGACTCAAAAGCTTTCATGAGTGTAAAAGACACTTTATGGATTAAACAGTGTGACCAAGTTTGAGTGCATTGGCCATGTACAAAAGAGAGTGGGTTCGTGTTGTGAAAACTAAAACTAAAGGACTGTCTGGTAAAGGCAAAATTAACTGATAATTTTATTGACATACTTCAAAACTATTACGGAATTTGTGTTCACAGCAATGTCGGTAACTTAAAATGCCATGCAGCAAAATGTAATTGCTGCGTTATATCACTGTGCATCAAGTAATAAGAAACCGATGCATGGTCAATGCCCAATAGGGAAAGAAAGCTGGTGTTATTTTCAGCGGGGGATGGCAAATGGAACACAATGTTCCACAAAAAATATGCTGGTATATCAAATGATGTTTTTAAATAAAATTAAACCAGTATATTTAGAACTATGCGACAAACAGATATTATGTAAGTGCTTGCATGGACGCACGCAAATGCCAACGAGTGTTTTAATGGAATAGTTCGGCAAAAAAGTACGAAGGAAGTTTTTGTTTCGCTCAAAACAATTAAATTTGGGTCGTATAATGCTATTATACAGTTCAATAAAGGATTAAATGGGTGTCTAAAAGTTTTTAATAAAATGAATATAGAAAACACTGGGGTGTTTACCTTACGGAGATATAAACATTTAGATAAATGCAGAATCCGTGAATCAATTCATAATGCAGACCCCAAAACAAAGAAAAACAGGAAAATTATAAGAGCACTTAAAAAG
Source organism: Trichonephila clavipes (assembly GCA_019973935.1). NCBI lineage: Eukaryota > Metazoa > Arthropoda > Arachnida > Araneae > Nephilidae > Trichonephila > Trichonephila clavipes. Next base: position 780,629 of record BMAU01009176.1, read on the forward strand.
GAACAAATTAGTGTTTTAGAAGTCAAAGATGGGGAGAATTATAAATCTGGTGCATTTTAATAAGAAATTAAGTGTTTTTCTTGTAATCAGAATAGTTTAATGTTATTTTTGTCGTTTTCTCAAAATGAGTTTTTTTACATTTTTTCTTACCGCAAAACACTATCTCAAAAAGTTATGCTTGAATGAAATAAACATTTTATATATATGTTTTTTAAATACTTATATAGGGAATAGACCATTCTTAAGATTTTGTGTTGAGTAGAAATTTTTTTATATAGCAATAAAGTAAAAATTACAATAGCTTTTAAGAAAATTTCAACGTATAGAAGTTCGAAACACAATAACTTCCCACGTAATGGTCATATTACCAAAATAAGAGTCTATTCCCTAGATAAGGTTGTATGCTATATTATTCAATTTACAAAATGTTAATATATTTATTTTATTTTTAGTTATCATGTGTTGCATAAAATCTTATTTTTGCTTATTTTTTAATAAAATACCCCTTTGATAGTAAAAATGTGCACTAATAAAACTTTTCTTGGGTGTTTTTCTAATTTTGGAGACCCATAAGGTCATAAAATATGCATTTATTGGCAAAATTCAGGTTAATTCAAAACATTTTCTTCAAAAGTGTATAAACATTTAGATAGATGCAGAATCTGGGAATCGATTCATAAAGCAGACCCCAAAACAAAGAAACACAGAAAAATTTTAAGAGCACTTAAAAAGAAAAAAATAGTGTTTTAGAAGTTAAAGAGGGAAAGGATTATAAATCTGGTGTATTTTAATAAGAAAGTAAGTGTTTTTCTTGTAATCAGAATAGTTTAATGTTATTTTTGTCGTTTTTCTCAAAATGAGTTTTTTCACATTTTTCTTACCGCAAAACACAATATCTCAAAAAATTGCTTGAATGAAATAAAAATTTTACATATGTATGTTTTTAAATACTTATACAGGGAATTTTCTTAAGAATTTGTGTTGAGTAGAAATTTTTTTATATAGCAATAAAATGAAAACTACAATAGCTTTTAAAGAAAATGTCAATGTATAGAAGCTCGAAACACAATAACTTCCCACGTAATAGTTATATTACCAAAATAAGAGTCTATTCCCTAGATAAGGTTGTATGCTATATTATTCAATTTACAAAATGTCAATATATTTATTTTATTTTCAGTTATCATGTTTTGCGTAAAGTCTTATTTTTGCTTTTTTTTTTTATAAAATACCCCTTTGATAGTAAAAATGTACACTAACAAAACTTTTCTTGGGTATTTTTCTAATTTTAGAGACCCATAAGGTCATACAATATGCATTTACAGGCAAAATTCAGGTTAATTCAAAAAATTTTCTTCGAAGGTGTTCTGTTACCTTAAAATCAACAAAATAAAAGAATTTGCCCTTAAAAATTTTAGAATTGGCTTTTGTAAGAAACTTTATAATAATTGATTGATTGGATATTAACGCCGCACTGTTCAGCTACACGAGGGCTTTTGGCGTCGGACCACGCAATTTTGAACCAAGGTCAAGTGACGTAGACGACACCTGAGCTGGCACCCCCCTCTCCTAACTACCACACCAAACCAAAACTATAAAATAAACAATAAAATTAAATGAACTCAAAAAAGAAAATAATGTAATCAAATGATTAAGCCAATGGAAGGGGCAAGCCTAAGCAATCTAGATATAGCAAAGAAGATCAAATGATGCTGAAATAAAAATGTAAAAAAGTTAAGTAATCAATAAATAGTACCCCAAAGATATGGAACTAAAAGAGTGGTAGATAAATAATTGAAATATTAAAATTGTAATTTAAAACCGAGCTCAGGATCAATTAGAGTTCTTCTTGGTCTATGAGAGTTTAAACTCTTGCCTGTAAAATATATTTAGGAAAAACATGCCAAAAATGGAAATCTTTTTCTTTATAATTTTATTTGTTATCATCAAAATATTAAAAATAGATTATTTCTTTCAAAAACAGAAACAATTTTTCATTGGAATTACTATTATATTCAATATTTTCGCATATCATCCTATAAGATTTAACCCGCACGTGCGGGGTTTTGTACGGTTTTGCTTCTGGAAAAGTCGCTTGTAAGAAAATCTCGAATTCAGCGTGTTGAGCGGGTTCGCAGAAAGTGTAAAGTATCATTTTATATCAACAGACGATAGTATTTGTCCATATTTTACTTTCAGCTGGCAAATCTAGCTAAGTTTTCAAATACAACGAAAACACGTCTTCTTTTTATTGGTCGTAAAAAAATTAATTATGGATATATTTCTAATTGCTTGGATTCAAACTTTTGTATTACGATTTAAATAATTATAAAGTAGAAAAATATTAATTATACTCTATTAATGTTGCTTGCAGGGCTTGGAATTTCGTTACCCGCACGATCGTGCGGGTTGGGTGTTACTTGAATCACAGGAGCTATGAAGGTAAATTCTTGCCCTGTAATTTTTCTTTTCTGTTTTAATAATGTTGATATAAGCCTAAATAAATACGAAATATATAATTAAAACCCTATTTTTTAAGGAGTTACCAGGGACGAGTCCCTTTTTTCTTTTTCCGGCTCTTTTTTGCAATTATATTCCTTTTCCACTTATTTGATGAGAAGAAAAGCATTTCGTTCATTACACAGATATCTGCTTCCATACCTCCTCACCCCCTAAACAATTCTGGGTTTTCCGGTGGGAGTTTGTAAGTTGGGATTTAAATATATATATATATATATATTTTAAATAATAACATTTTCTCATAAATATTATTTATTTTCATGGAATAACTGCGCTAACTTTTAACCAAAAACTTTTTCAGCTGTCTCAAAGGAGAAGAATTTTACACACAAGAAGAAAATTTGCAATTGATGATCAAATCAGATTGGATTGATCAGAACTTAGTGATCTCTCGGATAATGAGAATGCTGCGAACAAAACATATGAATCACGTATACTGGAAGGAGAATCAAGTTCAGACGCAAGCAATGAACAAAAACATGAAAATATTTGCAACGAAAAGAAAACTTTGTATCATTCTTTAACATAAAAGTCTATTGAGGCAATTCATTTCATTGCTTTAGCTGTTGCACATTCTTGGTTTCTATGCAAACTAGATGCAATATGAAATAAAATTCAACAAAACATCAAAGTGAATCACTTAAAATTTAAGCTAAGAGATAGCTGAAGCATTAGCAGCCTCTCCACCCACTAACAAAAGTATTTTAACAAATGATGAAGGTAACAGTGTTGTAATTCCACTCGCAAAAAATCGAATCGTTTTAATCCATCTACTATACACTACACGCCTTTTATCCTGGCCATTCCACGATAAAGGGCTTAACATGTATAGCCATTTTCGATGTGTTGATGACATTTCAAAGCCTCGCCAGGGCAGATTGGAAAACCACAAAAGCAGTTTGAAAACATGTTGTGAAAAATGCAATGTTTATTTATACTTGTCGAAAACAAAACATGTTTCCAAGATTTGCACAATAAATAAGTAATGATAATAAAAGAATTGATTATATTCATCAAAATTTTCCTTATTTGTAAAACTTTTAATTGAATTGAAGTTGTTCCTCCTATCATCTTAGAGCTAAATTTATTGGGTTGGAGGGAAAGTTTTGTCGTATTTAAATTGGCAGATGATTTTTGTTGTAAATAAAAAAAAACATCTGGCTAGAGAGTCATTCGGTTTTTTTTTTGTTTTTTTAGCTGTTGTATAATATAAAAGGAGTCATTTTTTCCGTTTATCATTTACTTGTAATATTTAAAGTGAAAAAAACATGTCAGTAGATAAAGTGCATTTATGACACTGCATTTTGTATGAATTCCAAAAGGAAGCAAGGCATGGGTTGCATGTGAAAATTTATCTGCGGTATTTGGAAATGTTCGTACTTGTCAAAGATGGTTTAACAAATTTCGTTCCTGAGATCTGAGCCTCCAAGAAAGCGATCGATCTGGACGATCACCCAAGATCTATAATGATGTGTTGCGATCCATGTTGGAAAATAATCCACATTTCACATCAAGAAAATGCAGAAGAATTTAACATTCATCATACAACTGTTGGAGATGACATTAAATATCTTGGGTTTGTGTTAAAACGAAGTGTTTGGGTTCCACATGCATTAACGGAAAAGAACTTGTCTGAACGTGTAAAAATGTGTTCATCACATCTGATTAGACACAATGTGAAACCGTTTTTGGACAAGCTGATTACTGGAGATGAAAAGTGGATTCTTTACGAGAATATTAAGAGAGAAAAATCTTACTGTAAATCTGGAACATCATCAGCAACAGTTCCAAAACCAAATATCCATCAACGAAAAGTACTGCTTTGTTTGTGGTGGGACAGAAAAGGTCCAGTGTACTACGAGTTGCTGAAACAGGGAGGGAAAAACCATCAACGCGGATCTGTACTGCAATCAACTGGATAAATTGATGCAGCTATCAAAGAAAAAAGGACAGAATTAGCGTCTAGAAAAGGAATAGTGTTCCATCCCGATAATGCTCGACCACATACTGCAATGGTGACACAACAAAAACTAAATGCGTTAGGATGGGAAGTCCTTGGTCACCCATCGTATTCACCTGACATTGCACTATCTGATTATTACCTGTTCATATATCTGAAAAACTATCTAATGGGGAAAAAAATTCAAGTCTTTTGAAAGCGTTTCTGAGGCAGTTGCTCACTATTTTAACTCCAAGGACGAGAACTTCTACAAATTAGGAATTTATATGTTACCTGAAAGATAGCAACAAGTTGTAAAAAATAATAGAGCAAATATAATTGATTAATATTAAACACATATTTTTATAAATGCAATCAAATATTTACTTTAAAATATGACAGAACTTTCCCTCCAACCCGATATAACTCGTAAAATTTCATAGGTGACCTTATAAAAATGTTTAATCACAGATTATAACAAAATAAATCATATGCATAATTGTGAAGATAAATATACTAAACTAATGCACACTACTATTATTATTTTCAGAACTTTCATGAACTCCGTGTCTCTCGGATTCCTTTGAATTTCACAAATCTTTTACAGTGTGCTATATACAAACTGTAAATTTACAAAAATCCGATAAACGGTGCTAAATTACTGAAACTATCAAAATCAAAATTGTCAAAAAGTGAAGAAACATTTGCACCATTAAGAGTGTATACTAGAAAATAAATACCAGTCTAGTGTATTCATTAATTCAAATCTTATAATGAAACATAAAAATTTATAGTTAAATTTTTCTAAAAAAGAAAAGAAGGGTATGATAAGGGAATGAATTTTCACGAAAATACTTATATAAACTTAGTAGTATTGCTCGAACACATTAAATGTACATAATAATAACAATAAGGAATTTTTGTTTTAATTTTAACAATATCAATGCTCTTTAAAAAATGAAAACCCCTAAGAGTTTTTTTTTCATCCGTAACAAGTTATTTTTTTACATTATGTAAAAACCCATTTAATATAAAAGTAACTCCAATCAATAAAGAATAATATTCTTTATGTAAACTGTCTTCGTATTCCGTAAATGAAAATGTCGAAATGTGAGCAGTTTTAAGCGACCTTCATTTTTTGACGGAACTTTTTGTATCATCAAAGTAAAAGCATTCAGTAATATTCTCATTTTTCTATTGGTCTGCGGAAAAATCATTTAATCCATAGGATTTTATTACAATATTCTCGTGTGGCCAATCCAATCTATTCGTTTACTGTATTCCCAGTAGATGAGAGATCTCTACTTTTCATTAAACTGATAGAAGGGTTAGATATGTTCTGCATTTTCATTGGCCCAATAGAGAAAAAAATATTTTTCGGAACCGAAATTATATATATATAAAATTCAGATTGAGATTGTGCTCAGTTTGTATTCCGATGTTCAATCAAAAGTTTAATTTTTCCGATCATAATACCAATTTTCCTGTGTAATCGACTTAAACACTTAACTATTTTGCCCATACACCGTTCGGGCTACGAAAGGCTAGCCACAACCAGTTTGCATGAACGTTGTACGGGCACTGATATTTTCTTATTTTATCTTTGATTTGCACATATATTTTTAATTTTTGTAGTGAGATTAGTTGCTCTAATGTTTTTAAGAAATGCTGTTTGTCCACGGTACTCAAATACTTCTCATCCAGGATTTTCCTGGTGGTGAAGGTGGGGTTTTTTCATTCGAAGTAGATTCTTGAAAGTATTTGATAAAGAACAAGGACTGTCTAAGCAATGTGCAATTTGTTGCTTGAGAAGAAATGAAAATTGAAAGATAATCCAAAGTGGCAAACATTATCTCTGTCTCTATTGCAATGAAAGACTTAGCATAACACCGTGCTTCAAATTGTTATATACGAGGGTGGTCTGAAAAGTTTCCGACTTAACAAAGAGATACAAGATAATTTTTCTGGTTTTTTTAAAAAATTTTTTAACATAGTCTCCTTGTAACTCTACGTACTTCTCCCAGCGATGCTTTCATCTCTGTAACGTGTGCAAATAGTATTCGGCGTTTTCCTCTGTAAAATAATTGTTCACCAAGCCTCTTCATTTGAAGAAAATCTGTGTCCTCCGAGCGCAATTTTCAGATCAGGGAACAAAATGAAGTCGCGTGGGGCTAGATCCGGTGAGTAAGGTGGATGGTCAAAAAGTTCAAACCATAATTCATGTATTTTCGCCATGGCAATCATTTAAGTGTAAGATGGTGTGTTGTCTTGGCGAAACAGGATTTTCTTTTTCTGCAAATGTGGCCGTTTTTCAAAATTTCTGCCTTCAGCTTGTCAAGTAATGATACGTAGTATGCCGCTGTAATGGTTTTTACTTTTTAAAGATAATCTATTAAAATAATTCCATGACAATCCCAAAAAACAGTTGCCATCACTTTTCCAGGTGAAAAAACAGTTTTTGCTTTTTTTGATCCCCCATTGCAGTCCACTGTTTGGACTCTAATTTTGTTTCGAGCGTATAATGATGTATCCAAGTTTCATCTACAGTAATTAATCCGTGCCAAAAAAAACTCTGATTTATTGCACCTAAACTGCGCCAACAGAGCGTTCGAAATGTTCATTCGAACTCGAACACGTTTTTGGTCTAACGTGAGCAAACGCGGCACCCTATGCGCGGACAGCTTTCTCATGCGTAAATGTTGATTTAATATATGACAATAACGTTCTTTTGACATGTTCATAAAATCTGCTATCTCTATCACTTTAATTCGCCGGTCATCTAGTAACATTTGGTGAACTTTGGAGATGTTTTCGACGGTAGTTGCAGCATTTGGACGTCCCGAACGTTTATCGTCTTCCAGGCTCTTACGGCCACATTTAAATTCAGCTGCCCAAATTTTCACTGTTGCAAACGATGGTGCAGTGTCCCCATTCACAGAATCCGACTCATCTTTGATTTGCGTAAGCGTATTGCATTTCAAAAACAAATATTTAATGACAGCTCGATACTAGATTTTGTCCATTTTCACAAAAACACTCACATCAACTCACGCAAACGACTGTTACATAACAACTGCGTTTCCAAAATGGCTGAAATTTTGTTGAGTAACTGTCAAGAAATGAACAACAAAATTCACTAGCTTTTATTGACAAGAGCTGCCATCTTCACCTTGAGGTCGGAAACTTTTCAGGCCACCCAGGTACATACACTCATGGGCAAACAAATTAGCGCACCAAGAAGGAGTCGTCAAAATAAAACGAAATTTTACATACCTAATGACTACTTTGATATAAGTAAAAGATTCGAAAATAAAAGAAAAATTATCTTTTATTTCAGAGAACAAGGCAAAAGAACGGAGAATTTAACACCCTGTTGAACCCCCTCTAGCACGAGTGCATGATGCGATACGATCGGGCATTGAGGCATACAAGTTCTGTATGATGTCTCGAGATATTTTGTATCATATTTGCTGTAACCTTGCCTCTAGTTCATCCAAACTCGTAGAATATCCAACTCGCCATCCCAAATGATCCCAAATATGCTCGATTGGATACAAAGCTGGGGATCGGGCAGGCCAAGGAAAGGTAGTGACAGTACGGATACATTCTTGTGAGACCCTTCCTGTGAGAGGCCAAGCATTGTCGTGATGAAAAATGGCTACTGGGAACCGTTGCATGAATGCCAACACATGGGATTTTCAGGATGTTATGGACATACCACTTTGCTGTTATGTTTCCACGAATCAATACTAGGGGTGACCATGTATTGTAGGCAATGGTTATGTTTCCACGAATCAATACTAGGGGTGACCATGTATTGTAGGCAATGGCAACCCATACCGTTACACCGGCTGTGGAAGCGGCGTGTCTCTGTATTGCAAAGGCAGAATTGAGGCATTCACCACGGGCTCTCCACACACGATTACGATTGTCATCCCTGATGAGATTGATTCTGGATTCATTGCTAAAGACGACAATGTTCCATTGCACTGCAGTCCAGTTTCCTCGTGCGCGACACCACTCCAAATGTAGGCGTCGACAGGTGGGCGTCAAGGGAAGCACGCATAATGTGTGCCGCGATTCAAAATGTCCTTCCACCAGGCGCTTTCGTATGGTTCGGGAATACACAGGGGGCCCTAGTGAAGCTGCTACCATGTGCCTGGATGGCGACTGATGAAGCAGTTTGCTGTACGCGAGCATTTCTTACGATGTGGCGGTCTTCTCGACGACTGGTCTGTCAAGGTCGTCTTGAGTCTGATCTTCGTGTAAATGACATCTCTCGGTTCCACTGATCTCAACACCTCCTCACAACACAATCAGAGTGGCGTAATTGATGAGCTACTCGCTTAGCTGACCACCCAGCTTCCATCATGCCAATAATTCTCCCCCATTCAAAACTGAGATGGCTGCTGATATTGTCTTCAAAAACGGCGTAATGATATGTCTACCTCAACTCTTTCTTTGTAAACAATTCAGCACCCTCAGACAAGCTTTGGTTACCTGTTTTATACTTCACGGAGAACGACGTTAAACGCCATCTATCGGCTATACACAATGCGCTATCACGCGGGATTTCTAATCATATGTATATCCCTCTCTCTGACATGTACATTTATGCCAAGTTTCGTTACGATCCCGCAATTATTTCTTGGTGCGCCTATTTTTTGTCCATGAGTGTATATATGCACACACGCAAAATCCTTAATTATTTGAAAAAGAGGAATGAAACTAATTTTTTTTCTAAGTATTAGATAAATTTTTTAAGATATGAAACATTTTCAAAAGAATAAAAAACAAACATTTAAGAATTTATATATACACTCAGGAACATTGAAAATAGCGATCCAAGAAGGAAGCTAAGTGCAATCGCGAAAATTTACAAATAAGTACAGCGTAATGTGATATGCAAATGATCCAAGATTTGTGCCAAAACGCATGCTAATACACGCCAAAGTGGCGCTACAATCAGGAAGAGGGTGCTATTTAATCCAGTCCAAATTCGAAGATTCATAAACGTGACGACTACCCGCAGATAGTAGGAAGACATGCCAGGTAAACGTGCTAGAAGACATTTCTCACAGTTAAGCGAGTTTGAGAGAGGCCTGATCATCGGGATGAAAACTGCAGGCTGGTCGACGTGCCCTGTTGCAGGCCAGGTGGATCGTTTGGAGTGTACCGTTAGAAATTGTTGGGAGCAGTGGACACGAGAAGGTACCCCCACGCGGAAAACCGGGTTTAGAGCGACCAAGAAGACCACAAGGAGAGAGAATCGAAGGATCGTGCGGCAAACACATGTGAACCCCACAGTGACTCGTTCAACGATACGAGCAGACATAGGCGTTGCAATTGTTCCACAAACAATTTCCAGACACCATGCAGAAGCAAATCTTAAAACCAAATGCCCTTTCCGTGCACTCCCTTTAACACCGGAACATCGGCAACTGCGTCTACAGTGGTGCCAAGCCAGATCAATGTGGAATGTCACAGATTGGCAAAAGGTTGTATTTAGTGATGAATCCCGGTTTGTTTCGGGGACAGATAAGAATCGTGTACAGGTGTGGAGGTGCCCTGGTGAGCGGTACAATTCCCCACACACTGTTCTACGTCACACTGCCCGCACAGTTGGTGTAAGTGTATGGGGGCCATAGCCTATGATAGCCGGTCCATTTTAATTGTGATGCGTGGAACCTTAACGATCCTACGTTTCGTTGATGATATTCTTCGACCCCATGTAGGACCTTTTCTAAATGGTTTCCCAGGGGCAATTTTCCAGCAAGATAATGCTCGTCCGCATACAGCAAGAGTTGCTCAAGACTTCCTACGTCATTTTCAGACTCTTCAGATAAAACGGCAAATGCCATCGTGTCACTCTTTACATGATTTAGAGTTGGCTGTTCAAGATTTGAGGGCCCATCTGCCTCAGGACAACATAAGGTGTCTAATCAACTCAATGCCGGACCTTGTGGCAGCATGTATTGCAGCTGGAGGTGGTTCAACGCGCTATTGAAGTTGCCTAGTATTTGTGTGGTTGTACACCCTGTATTCGTTTAATTGTCTTGTTTTTGAGATCAAGTGATTAAATAATCTGTTTCTTTATGTGTTTTAAATTTCATTTCAATCCGATGCTTTCTTCTTGGGTCGCTATTTTCAATGTTCCTAAATATATATATCAAAAATAAGAAATAATAGATAAAGAACATAGCAAGAAATAGCATAATAAAAATATAAAACCTGAACATGAAGAACAAAATTATAGAGAAATAAAAAAGAAACTACAAAAAAGAAGAACCTAGCCAGTCAGAAAGCAATTTCGGACTTAGGATCGAATAAGTGGGGTTAAACTAGTTTGAAGGCGCCAACCTTCCCCCTTTGCAACTCGGTAGGAAAACCAAATAAAATAAAATAAACAAAACTTCAGAGTTTGGATAACTCAGAGAGTATGAAAAAATCACTCATTACTATTATGTAACAAACTCTCCCTAACTCTTAATGCAGAAAAATCACAAAATAATTACGTAAAAAAAGTAGAAAAATGCTAAAACAATTACATATAAGAAAAGTATCTTTGAAGAAATAATTTAACAAAATTTCTTTACTCACAGAGCTTTTACGAGGAGAATCAAGCGTCTTGACATTAATGAAAATCGATTATTCACCAAGTTAAAAAATTCGAAAATACATAAACACATCTTTTGAGCTGACTTTTAAACCAGCCAGCAAAGATAGATACCAAGAGAGTTGACAATCAAATATGGTAAGCTTTGAATTGGTTGATTGTCAAAAATGTAAATTTGCTAGGCTCTAATTTGGTTGGTTGTCAAAAATGTGTAAGATTTTCAAGATGTGTGGAAAAGATGTAAACTGTGATGTGAGTGCTATGATATAATCTTCACAGCAAGAGACCACAAACATGCTGACTTTGAAATCCTATTGTTGTGTGGTGGTTTTGGAATTCGAAGTAGCAAGACGGTTAAAGTATTTGTGATGATTATAAAGTATTTAGTAAAGTATTTCTTAAGAAATTAAAAGGGTACTCCATGATCTAAACAACATTGAAAAAATTGTTTTATATTATTGTATTTATCTATTTTGTGGGGGTAGTTAAGTTATCATTTCTAAATAAAAATGATATTTCTGTAAATTGATATATGCAAATTACTATTCCATACGGGAATTTTAATTATATGGAACTTAAATGAATCTCTTTTGTCAAAAATGTTACTGACTACATTATTGTTAATAAGATGCAAGTCTAAATCGAAGAATTCCACCATATTAGAGTTGAAGTTAGTTTAAAGGAGCTTGAGATAATCAGGGTAGAACGTAATATTTGGTTTGTATTCACTATTTTTACCAAAAATTATTATATCATCTATATAACGATAAATTAAGTAAGAATCATTTACAACATGATCTATTTCAAAAAAATGTAAATATAGGTTCGCTAAACAATTACTAGCTGGACCACCCTGAGGTAATCCTTTGATCTGTTTATAAAGATTCTGATCAAATGCAATGAAATTTTCTTTTAATACGAGGTTAACAAGAATATCGAATTTATCTTTTTTCATTGAAGTATATAATTCACACACACACACACACACACATATTTATCATAAATTAACTGTAGAACCTTAATCATATCGTCAATATCTATAGAATTAAAAAGGTCCCCTCGAAATCAAAGCCATGCATGGAAAAAATTAACATATCCTTAGTAACTCTAGCAATCTCTAAGCTATTTTTAATTATTGCCGTGTTTTATAAATTATCAATTAGATTTTGAAGAAGAGATTGTAAGATCTTCCCAGACCTCGTGATATATGTATTGTATCCATTAGTGATACTACGGAATTTTATAGGGCTTTTATGAAATTTTGGTGTTAAAAAAATACTTGGATATTTAATATTATTTAGATGAATATTCAGTCTTTTGTTCAAAGCTAAAAGACGATTATCATCTTCTCTATTAATGTGAATTGATTTTTGAAAGGAATTATTATTTCAAATGTGGTTACATAATAATTTACTGTAAAAGTATTTACAAATTATGGCATAATTAGCAGAGACCTTTTCAAAACATATGTAATCACGAAGTCATTTTGGATATTTTCTATTGATGATTTAAGATCTTTATACATAATTTCATTTTCAACAGTGAAATCTAATTCCCGAATTTCTGTTGCTACATAAGATCTAAATTGATTGAATGCTTCAATCGGCATTCCGTATTTAATTGCAATTTTAAGGTAGTATTTATCTAAATCTTTTATGATTTGTTTCATAACGTTAGATTTATTTTTTGTGATCATCAGTCTAAAACCGGTATCTTTTTCCATAAAATTTCTTAACAAATCATTTTTCACGATGCTAAGGTCTCCTGTGACAACGTGCTGATGATAATCATCAATATAGTCCCGATATAGATTGCATTTGCATGATTCTGAACTTAGGAGCTCCGAGATTTGATTATAATTAAATATAAATCTACCAAGTTTCTTGTTGTATTTGAAAGCCTTTTTAATAATAATATTTTTAATAGGAAAAAAGGATTGATATTTTAAAATATACTTGAAAAATTAATTTTGTTAAAGGATTTATTCATAAATAATAATGTACAATACTCTGTAGAGTAATTTTCACTTGAATCTAATTTAATACTCATTTTTTGTACTAAATAGTTATTAAGGTCTCGAATCATATGCATACCATGAGAATCCTGAAATTTATATCTGCTTAAAATATCTGTCATAATTTTAATTTCAGCTTTATTCATGCCAAAAATAAATGATTTAATTAAGCCTGTGTTGTGTAGTTATCATCAAATTTAACAGCTAATTCTAACATAGAATTCTTGAGAGTTGACATGTCTCTAGTAACTCTTTTTCTATGCTTAGCTCTTGAAATTCTCGCTAAACGAATATTATTACTATTATCAATAGATTTATCAAAATTCGGAATATATAATGAATCCTCGGATTTTTGTTTAAAAGCTAACAAGAAACTTTCACCTTTCCATATAACATTCAAACCATAAGGATAATATGATCTAAATGAACCTATAAAAAAGTTTTCGAACCATAATTTTTGTTTAATATTTGGCACTATTCTAAGTATATGTACAGTTATGTTATTGAATCCATGTTTATGAAAGTGTCCTATCTCAATCTTAGCCGGGTTTTTGTTGTAATCAAATTTCCTTGTATCAGACCTATGTTGATTTAATCTAATATTGATAGTGTTTGAAGTCTGACCTATATAAGCGAATTTACATATGTTGCATGTCATTTTGTAAACACAGTTAAAAATCTTACAAAATATATAACCTGCATCCATATCCAACTGTTCACCACTCATCATGCCACACGCCTTGCATCTTTTATCAGTGCAAGATCTAAATTTTAGTTTTAAACATGAATATCTCTGAAAAACCTGGTTTCCAATATGTTACTAAAATCCTTATCTCTTTGATTTTTATCTATACAATCGAAAACATGAATATTTCGTTTTGCTGTACGAAATAAATTCTTATATTTAGAGTTCCAAAAAATTCGAGTTTTAAAAATTCTAACACAACATTGTTTAGATACAGAAGGGTAAGCAGAAAAATTATCATTACCAAAACATTTCATACATTTTTTTGTATTTTTTTAAAAAATTTATAGTTTTTTTATATGCCAACTCAGAACCTCTATGCCCATCTCCACAACTATCTAAAGCCATACCTAAATATATTCCAAAACTATATATAAGGGCTCATAAAATGGTAAATGGATGACGATGGTACAGATATCATTATACTGTACCACCGAGCAATGTCATACCCTGGTATAACAAATTGCCAGTCGCATAAAACTTGTTATTTTTCAAATCCATAGTTATTTAAAAGTTGAAGACACATTGAAAAGACCCAAATAAAACATCATTAGCAAAAATTTTTTCAATCACAATAATATAAAGTGAAACAACAAGCAATAACTCCAAAAAATCAAATCCACTCATAGACAACATATCCACGATTACTTTATAGGCAGAAAATCCGAAGTTGGCATAATATTTTTATATAAATAAGATAAACACACAAGGAAAATGAACAAAGCCAAATTAAACTTCATAAAAGAAAAACATTCATAGACAAGATTTTGAATCTAATGGCGATTTCAAAATTCGCTATAAGCAAACATATTCTATATTGACTACATCCATAACTGAACAATCTCATTAGGAAATAGATTTATACATAGATAGGCGCAAAGCAGCCAAATGAATGCATAAAATATATATAAAGAAATATGTATTATATATCAAAAATAAGAAATAATAGATAAAGAACATAACAAAAAATAGCATAATAAAAATATAAAACCTGAACATGAAGAACAAAATTATAGAGAAATAAAAAAAGAAACTACAAAAAAGAAGAACCTAGCGAGTCAGAAAGCAATTTCGGACTTAGGACCGAATAAGTGGGGTTAAACTAGTTTGAAGGCGCCAACCTTCCCCCTTTGCAACTCGGTAGGAAAACCAAATAAAATAAAATAAACAAAACTTCAGAGTTTGGATAACTCAGAGAGTATGAAAAAATCACTCATTACTATTATGTAACAAACTCTCCCTAACTCTTAATGCAGAAAAATCACAAAATAATTACGTAAGAAAAGTAGAAAAATGCTAAAACAATTACATAAGAAAAGTATCTTTCAAGATATAATTTAACAAAATTTCTTTACTCACAGAGCTTTTACGAGGAGAATCAAGCGTCTTGACATTAATGAAAATCGAGTATTCACCAAGTTAAAAAATTCGAAAATACATAAACACATCTTTTGAGCTGACTTTTAAATCAGCCAGCAAAGACAGGTACAAAAAAAGACGAAAATCAAATACGGTAGAAATTGAATTGGTTGATTGTGAAAAATGTAAATTTGCTAGGCTCTAATTTGGTTGGTTGTCAACAATGTGTAAGATGTTCAAGATGTGTGTGGAAAAAATGTAAACTGTGATATGAGTGTTATGATATAATCCTCACAGCAAGACCACTAACATGCTGACTTTGAAATCCTATTGTTGTGTGGTGGTTTTGGAATTCGAAGTAGCAAGACGGTTAATGTATTTGTGATGAATATAAGTTCTTAAGAAATTAAAAGGGTATTCCATGATCTAAACAACATTGAAAAAATTGTTTTATATTATTGTATTTATCTATTTTGTGGGGGTAGTTAAGTTATCATTTCTAAATAAAAATGATATTTCTGTAAATTGATATATGCAAATTACTATTCCATACGGGAATTTTAATTATATGGAACTTAAATGAATCTCTTTTGTCAAAAATGTTACTGACTACATTATTGTTAATAAGATGCAAGTCTAAATCCAAGAATTCCACCCTATTAGAGTTGAAGTTAGTTTTAAGGAGCTTGAGATAATCAGGGTAGAACGTAATATTTGGTTTGTATTCACTATTTTTACCAAAAATTATTATATCATCTATATAACGATAAATTAAGTAAGAATCATTTACAACATGATCTATTTCAAAAAAATGTAAATATAGGTTCGCTAAACAATTACTAGCTGGACCACCCTGAGGTAATCCTTTGATCTGTTTATAAAGATTCTGATCAAATGCAATGAAATTTTCTTTTAATACGAGGTTAACAAGAATATCAAATTTATCCTTTTTCATTGAAGTATATAATTCACACATATTTATCATAAATTAACTGTAGAACCTTAATCATATCGTCAATATCTATAGAATTAAAAAGGTCCCCTAGAAATCAAAGCCATGCATGGAAAAAATTAACATATCCTTAGTAACTCTAGCAATCTCTAAGCCATTTTTAATTATTGCCGTGTTTTGTAAATTATCAATTAGATTTTGAAGAAGAGATTGTAAGATCTTCCCAGACCTCGTGATATATGTATTGTATCCATTAGTGATACTACGGAATTTTATAGGCTTTTATGAAATTTTGGTGTTAAAAAAATACTTGGATATTTAATATTATTTAGATGAATATTCAGTCTTTTGTTCAAAGCTAAAAGACGATTATCATCTTCTCTATTAATGTGAATTCTTTTTTGAAAGGAATTATTATTTAAAATGTGTGGTTATTATAATAATTTACTGTAAAAGTATTTACAAATTATGGCATAATTAGCATAATTTTGTTTTCACATTCTGTTAAGTATTATGCTTAGTTCAATGCAATAAAAAATGTTTATGTGTTTTTTTTGAACATTTTGGGAAAAAAAAATTTAACAATTAAGGGGTAAAGCAAAAATTGTTTTTAGTAAGACTCTCTCTTCGTTTGCCCTTCACATTAACGCAAATTCTAGTTCACCACAATATTTTACATATTTTTCGCATTTTTTTGTGGTAAAAATATCTTAAAAAAATATATGTTTGAATGCATTAGGAAATATTCGTTATTTTTAGTTATAACATTTTCTGAAACATTTTAAAATTGTAATAGAGATTCAGACTTATATTATTTCTATCATTTAGAGACATTTTACTATTGAAAAAAAGATACAAAACAAAAAATTGTAAATTTATTTTTAAAGATATAAATAATAAGAAGTAGATAATAGAGAAGACATTTGTTTTCAAACGTATTTCTTTATCTTTTTTTTAATTGTTCGTTTTAGGGCTTATCAAAGAAAAGAATATCATTTGTTTTGAAAGTGCAGGATTGCTTAACCACAGTGGTTAAAATTCTTTGAACTAAATCAAAACCTCAAAAACATCATTCACCCCACACATAACAAGAAACTGTTTCTTGCAGACATTTCCACGGAGATTTTTATTTTAAGCTAGGAAAAAAGAACTATCATACATGCAAAAAAGACATAAGTAACATTATTCTGATTGTTTTTTCTCTCTTAGTTATATGCTCTCAAATGAAAAGTTTCTTTCGAAAAATTATAGTGACAACAAATATTTAGTGTATACTAAGATCTGGTGCAACTCTTTATTTATTTATTTATTATTTTATTTTTTATCATTCTTTTTTTTTCAATGTTATTGATTTAGGCTCATGTAAAAATTTTCTTTTAGATTGAGATTGCATCAGATGCTTTTAGTTAAAAAATACTGATGGGGAGAGAGAGAGAACTTAATTTCTTGAAAAGACAGAAAAATTTAATTTTCTTTATCGGGAAGTTAAATAAGTTGGTTTTTTATTTCAAAATAGTAGACGTAAATTAAGGACCCTTGATTTCTTTCCTTTGCTATTTTATGAAGATTTTTTTCAACCTTATATGAATAAACTGGGCAGTTGAATTCAAATACATTTATTGAGTGAGTGATTAAGAGGTCACAGGGGTGTTAATCTTCTATTTTTTCGAATTTTCGAAAAAAATATATGTTGTTTCTCATTTTCTTTTGAACATTTTGATACCAACCACGTGATAGTACTACAAAAACTTCGAAAGTTATTCGAAAAATTCCAAACAGCAATTTAGTAATAACAATGTTTAAATGGCTACATGCCACACCCACTTTTTCTTGATTTCCGCATACGTTTTATTTTTCTGTTTTTAAAAAGCCTCATGAAATATTTTAAACACTTGCTTAATTGAGAAGGAAACTTGCAACTCAACACACGCTTTTTTAATGTGTTTTGATTCTGTTTTGGTAATGCTAGTACGTTTGTTTGAAATAACTTATCGAAATTCAAAACAGCGTTGTTTAAAACCGTTTATCAAAATTGAAAATTCTCGATTGAAATGGAAAATACTCATCGTAGACCTTCAGGTAAACGTCCTAAGAAAAGAAGATTTAGAGGGAACCAAATCATGAAGGTATGTTCCCATACATATGTTGCAGAAAGGAGAGATAAAAATGTGTGCTTCCAGTAATAAAATCTCAGAATATCAGACTTCATTAAAGTCAAATCTTGTTAAGGTAAGTGAAAACTTCAAAGGATATCGTATTTTTGATTTTATTTCAACTTTTAGCTCTATTTTATCAGTATCATGTTGTTTAAAATGTCATAAACCATTAACAATTAATGAAAAGTCCACTCGTGGTTTATGTTCGAATTTTGAAATACGTTGTAAAAACTGGGAGTGTTTGTACTTTTTCAAGCTGTGAAAACACTGGGAATATAAAAATAATGCTCCAGAAATTAACAGAAGATCTATTTTAGCAATGAGATGCATAGGCCAAGGCTTAGAGTCATTAAAAACCTTTTGTGCTGTAATGAGTCTTCCTAATCCTGTTGAACAAAAATCACATGATGTTATTAATAATAAACTTTCACGTGTTATGAAGGAAGTCGCTGAAGAAAGCATGAAAATGGCAGCTGTCGAAGAATATTCTTCGTCACCTGATAACCTTTTTAACGGTAAGTGGTGATGGTACCTGGAAGACGAGAGGACATTCATCGTTGATTGGAGTATGTACTGTAATAGGGGCCGAAACAGGTAAGGTTTTGGATAGGGAAGTGTTGTCCTCATTTTGCAAAGAATGCGACAGTTATAAAGGGGTAAAATTTGGCATCAAGTACAATAAAAATGGCAAAGAGCGCATAAGATTTCATGTAGAAAAAATTATTCTGGCTCTGCAGGTAAGATGGAGGTTGACGGGATATTCAGGATTTTTAATCGATCAGAAAAGCTTCACAATCTGATATATTCGAACTATATAGGAGATGGCGACACAAAAACATTCAATGCCCTTTCTGAAAACAAGCCATACGGTGATGGCCATCTTATTCAGAAAATAGAATGTGTAGGCCATGTGCAAAAGAGAATGGGTACAAGACTTAGGAAGCTTATATTAGTATATAGTAAAAAGAAATTATCTGATGGTAAAACTATTGGCGGTAAAGGTAGGTTAACTGATAGTTTAATTGATAAACTTGCGCATTACTATGGTAATGCTATTCGATGCAATTCTACTAGTGTAAAGGAAATGCGGAAAGCCATTTAGGCTGTTTGGGGTCATTCTTGCAGCACTGATGATGAACCGATGCACCGGTTTTGTCCTACAAATCCAAATACATGGTGTAAGTATAATGCCGCAATTAATAATAATTTACAAAATTATAAACACAAACCCTCAGTTGCTAAAGCTGTTCGAGATGTAATTAAGCCTGTATTTGCAGACTTATCTCATCCGGAACTCCTGAAGAAATGTTTAGGAGGTAAGACACACAATCCTAATGAAAGTTTAAATTCATTAATTTGGAAGTTTTGTCTTAAGACGATTGGTTCTAGGATTCAGATTGCAGAGATTGCTGCAAATCTAGAAACCAGTGTTTTTAATGATGGAAATCAAATACTTATTACTATTTTAGAGAAATTTGGCTTGAAAATTAACAGAAATGTTTGTGTGCCCCTGGCTGAACGTGACAATCGTCGAATCTTTACGTCAAGACAGATGCTCTTAGAATCATCTTTTGAAGCTCGCAGAGCCAAGAAAATTAAAAAGAGTAAAGAAATTGAGCTGTTTCAGGAACAGGAAGGTATATCTTATTATCCTGGAGAATTTGAGCGTGTAAGTTTTAAGATTTAATTTCTCAAATTCAATTTTAAAACTTTAAAGCCCTTTTTCTCAGTTTGTGTTTTTTTCAATTACGCGCATTGCGTTTCAAAAACTATCATACTTTGATGTATAAAACTTTACAGAATTATAAATTCTATCATAATATTCAAATCCTAGCTATTTTTAGTATTATAAATTTTTAATTTTTTGAAATATTTCAACAAAAATTGAATTTTAAAAAAAAAAAATTTAAAAAATGTATTTTTTTATTTTTAAAAATATTATTTTTTTATTTATTTTTTATAAGATAAGCTAGCATGTAATAAGGATATATTTGACTTTATAAATCAACTTATTGCTAGTAATTGGAATTATTATTGCAGAAAATATCATGCGCGTCGTAAAACTCATTATTTGTTTCTTACAAAAATTTTTCTTATTTTTATGTGCTTATTATTTTTAAAATTATGATTATATTTTAGATATTTTATACTTTTTTGAAACTTTATTCCTTTATAAGAAATGTGTAAAAGAATCAAATTATTTCATTTTAATCTCAAAGAATTATTTCTAGTCGAAAATTGTTTGTATTTTGTGCTCTCGAAACATTTTCAACACCCCTGTGACCCCTTAAGGGTAATATTTATGTAGCACTATGAAGCTACACGAGGGCTAAAGGTGATGCACATCGTGGGTTTCAACAACAGTCACGTGATGAGGGCGACACCTGTGCTGGCACCCCTCTCTTAACTTCCACCTCAGCGGGAGGACGTTTGAGCCTTTACATCAGGAATTCCCAAAGTGGTCTATATCAGCGATACAAAACCTACAACAAGCCTGCCGCATGCGGCCCACCGAGCCTTTTTCAGTGGCCCAGTCATGGCCCATTGCTCGGAAAAATTTACTTATTTAAGAACATTGTATTAAAAATTTGGTGGGAAATTCTTTCTCAAGAAATCAAATATATCAATTTTGCTCTTTGCTGTCGGTGTCGTACGGGCAAATTGATATTCTTTATCAATTTAGAACCGGTTATGGTTAATGATACAAGACAACAGTTGAGTAGCGACAATTTTTTGGATGGAACTAATTTTTAACTATCATTCATATCTTGCAAGCGAAAAATATTCGAAGAAAATGTATCGTTTCAAGACAATTGGGAGGTTGACGATTTTGTAGTGAAAAACAAACATGGATCAGTAGTTGTTTGATTTGTGCCGAAAGTTTTCCGGTATTTAAAAAAATACCAAAAAACAGGAATCATTCAACGACACTTTTTCTCGGTGATCCCTTTCAAGAGGTGATAAGCAGTGTTTCTTGAATAGTCTTTTATAGTTTCTTGAATAGTCTTTAGGAACAAAGTGTTGTGTGTCAGAGATAATATCACAAAGGTAAAAACAAAAACATATCCTATGAATTTTGTTACATTATTGGTAATCATATGAAACCGTTCACTGATGCAGAATTTATGAAGGAGTGTTTCTTAGACATTTCTAATTTAGTGTTAGCGACAAAAATAAAAAAAAAATATAAAACCAATAAGTAAACAGACAAAACAGAAGTTATCATATTTTGATCAATTTTCCACATTTTAAATTACCAATGTTATCTTGGTCTTAAAGCCTCCCCCTCCCCCATTTATCCTCATGTTGCGGCCCCCTTGAAATAACTAACATACATATGCGGCCCGCGTGAAATAGCTGACATATGTATGCGGCTCATCAGAAAAAAAAGGTTGAGTACCCCTGGTCTATATAGACTCCCAGTTTTATACGACGACCTTCAAAGGGTTCAAGTCAGCATAAAAATAATTTGGGAGTCCATGAGGTGTAAATAGGGATCTGCAATCGTGGCTTTCCTTAAACCAGACCATGACATTAATTTTAACAGGAAAAGTAATCAGGTGGAAACCAGACTTACCTATTTTACAGATTTATTGTCTAAATTTAGGGAGGTTAATTTGCAGTTACAAGGCAATAGTATACATTTCACTAAAACAAAAACCTCATTTCAGCGTTTCTTGTGTTTGTGAGTGTGTACCAGAATTAAGCTAAAGAAATATAATATATTGCACGATGTGAATTTTCCCATTTTCTTAATTATCACAGAGAATCTGCCAGGAAAAAAAGTCATTTTAACCTACATTCAACATTTAATTGTCCATTTTCTTTTTCTAGATTTTGAAACTAGGTTTGAAAATGCTTTGACTGTGGTAATATCCCAGTAGGCAATGAATCCATATGGTCACATTGAAAAAAAATGAACACGGAGATTTTAAAGTTTAGAAACGAATGTCAGCAATTTTGGCTTTAAAAGATATATCTGTTATTTATCTCAAATTATGAAATATCTTGAGGAAGCTTGTATTTGCTTTTCCGATTGAGAACGAGTTCATCGCGTTTGCCTATCTCCAAAAAAAGACCCTGGGCACTATTAACTGAGGAGATATTTAGGGTCAAACCTTCCTAGATTGATACTAAATGCTGAAAATTTGTAATTGAATCCCAAGATTTCTCCCTCCCACTAAAATCATTTAGTTGTTGCTCAGTTATTTTATGCATTTGTAATATTTTAATTTAATTAATTAGCACGTGTTTCTTAAGTTTTACGTACCATACTTCAGTTTCGTTATAAATTTAAATCCTTTAAAGTAAATAGCTTTATACCAGATATCAAAAACACATTTAAGTTAATGAGTTTGTATAAATTCAGTAGTATGTAAGTAAGTGTCTACCGCAAATCAAAATAACTAGCAAGGAGTCTATGAAGCAAGAAAATTTGGTAACCACTGCTCTACATATTTAACGTGCATCAGCGCCCTCTACACAGTGGGTCAACAAAAGTTTTAGACTCGAACTTATGACATACCAGTCTCTATTTTGTGACCTTGACCACTAGGCAACCGCGCTCACATACATTTATTGAACTAATAAAAATAATCAGTATATTACATGGTATTCTTCTAACGTAGGCATTTGTCATTTCCTGTTATATGCTGGTATTTATGCTGCATTAATTAAAGATGTACATTGAAGCTAATTAGCACAATGTATAGTTTTTAGCATCATATAAATCTGAAAATAATACTCTCTGAATTAATTTTCAACAGCAAAATAACAATAAAGTTATTGATAAGGAATTATTATATCAATTTTCAAGCTATTGGAGCCTAACTTAAGACATGTTTAAAAAAATTCTATTTTTATTCCCTACAACACATAAAAATAGGCCAGTTAAAAAAAAGAAAAGAATTGTTATCGGTAAAGATAAGCATTAGAAAAATACGACCGTTGAAAGGAATCAGACGGAACTCTTTGAGCCATTGTCCTCGCTTTTCTCAATCGGATCTAATTAAGTGAAAGATAGAGAAAGATTTTTTTCTTTTAAAACGCCGGTTGTTGTTTGAGACAAGAGAGGTTTATTTTTTCCCTCAAAGAGCAACGATTTTCTTCCTGTTTTTAATGCTGCGGCTTTATTTTATCCGCTTTGAATAACGAGAAGATAATTGTGAAAGTAGAGAAATAAACTCAGGAGGAAAATTAATGATTGAGAGATAAGGAGGATTGAGAGAATAAATGCAAATTACATGTGTGTGGCTGGATGTCTTTCTCTTTTTGAATCACAAACTTTTACTTACAAGATTGTTAGGTAATTTTTAAACCAGCAAGGAGACTATTACCTTGTATTTCAATAATTTCTTTTGCTAAGCACTTTTCAGATTTTTTTTCCAAGTCCATATCTTCTTTTGTTTATAATACAATTAATATTTTAAAAGTATACTATGTGGCCAATTTAAAATTTATTTTAATGTTTTATTTAGCTGAAGTATTTTTAAGAGCATAGCTCTCTTTGAAGGAGCCGTTCTTTGCAATACTATGTATGACTGATATTTAAGTTGCAAAGTGGGATGTTTGTCCGGCTTTTGATATCATTTTCTGATCAGGTATATTAATTTTCTTGCAATACGATATATAAGTCCTGTATTTTATAAATTAAATACAGTTTTCAAGGAAGATTTCACCAAAAACGAGATTTAGTTTAATATTTGGATGTCGCAAGAACTCTCTTTCATTATTATTATCAATATTATATTAATATAACACCTAAGAGCAGATGTTTTAGATTTAAAAATCTACAAACTAGCTTCTATATCAGACTTATAATATAAAAGCTAATTATAGGGGGAGAGGTAACCATAATTATGTAAACATTTTGAATTCTTTATTTATTAAATGTGTATGCTATAAAAATTGACCGTTTAATGTAATATAAATAATTATAACCCATTTGAAAGTAATATATTTCCCAATTAATTGAAGGTGCGTTTTAAAAAAAAATTATATTTGTATATTTCAGCATGCTTTACTTTTCAAGCAAGCTGAACGTTTCTTGTGTGTTTACTTTATGATGTAGCAATTTTTTGTGTGATGAGTGTATTGATAGTTATAATAAAACATTCATGTACATGTGTGTTATTTTTCTAAGCGCACAAAAAAAATATCAATCAACTTTTTTGCATTTTTAAGTCATTTAACTTAATTTTTGAAAATATTTAAAGGACTATTTTTAAGGTAGCCGAAAACGTTGGAATGACCCAATTCGATCAAAACACACACACACACACATATATATATATATTCTTTTGGTTTGTTCTTAAGATGTTTTTAGGATTTATTAGTCTTCTTTTTAATTTATTTACTGCTACATATGTATATATATATATATATATATATATATATATGTATATACTATCTGAATGGCTAGGCGTTGCACGGGCTTCTTCAAGTGTACAGCTTTATATATATGCCTTGGAAGATTACCCTTCCCTTTCAGTGTCAACACTTTTCTGTGATTTCTGTATTAATGTCATTAAAATACTCTTGACACAGTTTTAGCCGCATGAAAATTTTCCCTTTCTCTCTGGACACCAGTATTTCTGCGTGTGTGTGTGTTTTACTGAGCGATGTGATTTCTATATTTATGTCATTTGTGAATCCCCTTTTCAGAAATTTCTTCCACTTCTTCTCTTTGTCTGACAGACTTCTTTTCCCTCCGTTCAGCCCAGCGTGGTATGAGTGTTTCAAGTGCAAAACCCCCTTTTTTCTCCGAGGGGGGGATAAGATTTTTTTTTTCAAATTTCTATTTTCGATTAAAAATTTATAAAGCTAATCCAGTTTTATTATCAAGAAATCACACAATGTGAGATTTTATTATTAAATAAATAATTTAGTAATAAATAATAAAATTTACACTAGAAGTTTAATTCTTTAAAAAATATTAATTTATACCAATTTTCGTTAAATAATGAATCAAAAAATGTCTACCGTTAGTTATGAAACGACTGCTTTTATCTGGATGCTTGATTTTTCGATTAAATATATGTAACTGTGAAAAAAGAACTATGGAGGGAAGCCTAAATATTTGCTTACATTCCTTGTATAAAGAAAGATTTAAAAGGAAATAGTACTATTTAAATAAAAACAGGGCAGCATTCTCCTAAAGGGTTTTAAGTAAATTATTTCTCTAAAAGAAACCTATCAGTTGCGATGTATTATTAAAAACTACAATCGTATTAATTATTTTATACATGAAACAATGAATACTTTCTTAAAATTCAAACTAATAAATTGGATTTGGAAAATCACTGGAAAATTCATTACTGACAATCATTATAAAAGAAAAAACATTCAAAAAGAAAACATCTTTATCTGACAGAAAAATCTTTTATCTGCTTACGTACCCTCCGTAAGTTGTTTTCCCGCACAGGTGCTGTAAGTGCTCAAACTCGTGTGTTCTGTTTCCCATAATTAACTATTACTGGCATTTGGCGATTTTTCCAATTTTTTTCGTTGTAATTTTACGGTCCCCAAGAGCGCAAAAATACATCTTCTTTAAAAATATTTCTGAATAAAGACAGCGGAATTATTTTTAGTTAAATATTTTGTTTCAAATTAAATTGGCAGAGTCGGAAAAGGTTAAAAAATGTACCAATCTGATTGAAAAATAGTTTTATCTTTTTTTAGGAATTAAAATTAGAAAAATTTAAAACATTTTAGAAATTGTGATTTTAAAAATATCTTTTAAGTTAATCACATGTTAAAAGCATCTATTTTTTAAACAAAGTTAATAAATACAGTCAATAGAGAAACGTCATGAAATTCCATTTTGGTTGAAAACTGATTTTCGACCCCAACTTTTGTCATTGTTGTAACAATAACAGCGTTACAACAATGCAGGTAAATCAAAGTTGGCGCAAAAAACTGCTAATTAAAACTGGTTTTAATGAATATCTTTTCAACTAATTTCTATATCGGACCAAATTGTGAATCTAAATCATTCTCGAATCCACTTTAATCCTCATAAAAAACATCATCCAAATTGGTCCAGCTGCTTAGGAGGAGTGAGTTTAGTCACATACACACGCACAGAAGATTTATATATATATATATATATATATATATGTGTATATATATATATATATATATATATATATATGTGTGTGTGTGTGTATATATATATATATATATGCATATATATATATTCTATTTCTCTACAAACGAGAGATGAACATTCATCAATCAAAATGGAAAAAGACATAGACAGTAAGAAAACTACACAATGAAAGACACATGAGCAATCGAAATTTAAAAAAATAGGATTCTGCAGTATTATAAACATTGCTGACTTGGGACAGCTAATATATAAAATAATTTATATAAAAGTGTGGTTGAACATGTTTTGTTGCCAGTCAACCTTCCCCCTTTATGTTAAAAATACCGAACAGAAACCTATTGAAAATAATAGGTAGGTATATCTAAATAGGTAGAGGTAAATTGCCTAAAAATTGTACTTTAAAATGCACAATCCGCACTAAATCTGAGTGCAATAAATAAATTCTTGCTAGATTCTGGACCCAAATGCAGATTCAAAGTATGTGAATTGATCAACTGTAGAACTTAACAAACACATTAAAAGAAGAGAAATAAAAAATTAAAAAGATAGTTTATACAAACTACCATAACTTTAGTGACACTTAAGTTATATATGAATTAAATAATAATAATTTTATCTAATATTAGAATATGGAGGTAAATATAACTAGGAAAAATGATAAATTTATAGTAATAAAAACTATTATTATTCTAAGGAAATTTAACCCTTACTATTTAGAATTGCTTTACTCATATAACTATTAATAAAATTAATTGGGTATTTCTGATTATTAAAAGTTATTTATTATTTCTGATTTTTTTTAAAACTAGAATTTGATTGCGTTGTATGTAATTAACAACAATATTTCTGAATATAGAAACATGTACATTACTCTTCCAATGAGGAACTTTTATAATATTGAAATTAAATTCTTCTCTTTTATCATAAAGATTAGTAACTATAACATTATATTTTAATTTGATATGTATATCAAGAAAATTTGCTTCATTGTTGTTACTATTTGTCTGCATTTAATTAAGATACTGTGGATGAAAATTAGTGTTAGGTTTAAAATTGTCTTGCTTGCCAAAAATGATTATGTCATATATGTAACAAAAATGTAATATTTAGAGTTATTAATGAAACTATTTTCAAAATAACGTAAATATAAATTGGCAAGACAGTTACTAGCAGGGCCACCTTATAGCAATCCCTTAATCTGTAAATAATAGTTACCATCACAGTATACATAGTTCTCTTTAAGTACAATCTAAGTAGAAAGCCAAATCTATCATAATTAGCATTATTAAATAAATTATCTTTGTGTAAATTTACAAGTATATTAATCATATCATCAATATTAATAGAGTCAAAAGATCGTCAAAATCTAAACTATAGACTTAAAAATCCTTTTATCTTTCATTTGTTCAATAAGAGCTTTACTGTTTTTAAGTATGGCTGTGGATTTAAGATTATTTATTGTATCATGTAATATTTCATGGAGATCTTTGCCTGTTTTGCTGATTATGTATTAAATCCATTTGTAACTGTTCTAAACTTGATTGGGTCTTTTTGAGATTTGGGAATAAGAAATATATGTGGAAATTTAAAATTATTATTGATTTGAATGCTTATTTGTTTATGAAAACCACAATGCGATTACTTATTTCTCTATTGGAAACTGATGACTGAAAAAAGCTGTATTATTATCAAAATATTTGTCAATCATTAAATTATGATAGTATTTACACATGAAGGCAAATTTTCTGGAACTTTAACAACATAAACTATAATAAGTTTATTTTGCAATTTTTTAATATGATTTTTAATATTATTAAAAACGACATTATTATCTGTACCAAAGTTATATTCATTAAGCTGTTGTGTAATATTACATTTGAATTCTGTGAAATTCTATGCAGGCATACTATATTTAATAGCTTTTTTGTAAATGAATTGCTCAATATCATTATATACCGTAAAATCCGACGTATATATCGAACTTTTTTAACACAAAAAAAATGAGTCCGAAATTTGCGGGTGTGGATATAAACCGGGTATAAATTAGCGATAGTTTCAAAAATAAAAAAAAAGAGAAGAGCATAAGAAAAATTAGGCTTCTACATAGCTCGGGATACTGTTTATTTGAAAGAAACGACGCACCTAATGAAAGTAAGGGTTTTTGATCCTAAAAGTATACCATTTTTTCAAACTCCTAGGACAATACTTCGAGAAAATGACTTAAAAGCATACCATCATTACACACGCACATTTCTTGTTCTTTCGTAAAAATTGGAGTGCGCGTTCCTAAAAATTAACGAATATTCCTAAAAATAAACAAATATTCCTAAAAATTAACAAAAATGCAGCTCGAAAGTATGGGCGCATGTTATTCGCCGTTGCGCGCTAAACGCCGTATTTTACGGTAACTGATTTTTTAAAATTTTATATTATAATTAGAAATCATTAGTCTAAAACCAGTACCTTTATTCATTATATTTCTAAGATTATAGTCTTTCACAATATTGAGGTCACCAGTAGTAACATGCTTGTGACGTTTATCTATGAATTCGTTAAATTTATTACAATTATACATCAAATTCTATTTTATAGGCACGTTATAGTTAAAAATTGATCTACCTATTTTTTTTACTGTATTTAAAAGTTTTTTAATAGTAATATTTTGAATTGGGGAAGATGACATGTTTTTTTTTTTTTTAAAAAAATGCCAGTAAAATTAATATTATACGATTGATGCATATATAATAATGTACAGTATTCTATCCGATAATCTTTATTTACATTGATTCTAATTTCATGTATTTGAAAAATTTGTGAATGTCTTTTGTATATATATATAAGGATAATTAAATTAGATTTAAAATTAAATTCCCTATATAACACTTAACTTTTATTTTCCAGGGGGACTCCGTCGAACGGTATTTTTCTCTACACTAAAGAGGCCGGTTTGCAATGAGTGGAAGAAATGTTCTAATGGTGAAGAAGGAAAAAAAATTAATACATTATCTGCTAGCTATAACCTAATCTAATATTATGAAAGAATATGTGGAAACGACAGCTCTTATTCTGGTTGTCAAATAGATTTGAACAAGCTAATCTTCATTTATATGTAAGGAAATTCATTTTTATCAATTACTATTTTGGAAGTGTCATTATTATGTTCGCTGTTATAATTTGGTTCATTTTATTGCATTTTGAATTTAATATTCCTATAACTTAAATATTTCTACTGTGTGTAATATGTGTTTCCAAATGATGTTATGTAGTGTTTTGTACACATTGGAAATTGATTGAGTTTGTAAGAGAAAATTCACGCCAGTGACTCCCTCTTAAAAGTGGGGGCAAATGTAAGGATAATTAAATTAGACTTAAAATTAAATTCCCTATATAGCACTTAACATTTATTTTCCAGTACATCTACAAGTATTAAATTAATCACCCAATTATTTCTCGGAAACCGGTGGCATAATCACTAAACAATTCTAATCCCAGATCATTATATTTAATAGCCCTATATGTCAACATTAACTTCCAATTAAATAACATAAAATACGAGGTACTTCACACATCTGGCTTAAGTGGTAAAACACATTGGCGTTCTTATTCTCCTCTCAGCCACTCAGCGTCAAAACTTGTAAAGAATTCATCGAATAAAGTTCCTTTTTTAAAACTCAGACTGATTCTGACTCCATGTCATATATATATATACATTTAAATACAAATAAATCAATTAAAAATTGAAATTATATGAATTTTTTAATACTAAATCTCATTTCAAAATATCAATGGCGAATATAGGAAGTAAAATACCAACGTTTTCAAACAAATTATATATATATATATATATGTGTGTGGGTGTTACTTTATTGAATAGAACTATCTTTTGACTTTACAAAGCGTACTTTGTTTCGTTTCTACGTTACCTAGTGGCCAAGTGACAATCAATTTTATAAAATTAGAAAATTAGAAAATGGGTTTTTAATTTCCAGAATTGGGCATTTAAATTGTTCAAAATCTATCCCGGTGAGTCTGGGAAGTCAAAATGTTACAAATGTGTGTATTTTTGTAAAACTTTTTCAACCTTATTTTCATATTATTTTCTAGAGAATGTACTGAAATGTTTTTTTATTGTACAAATATTTTTTTAGTTGTGATTTGTTATTTAAATAATGGCATCATAAAGAATGTCAAACTTCTTTTTAATGTTAACTCTATCTCCGCTCTTAAATTTTAAAATTTTAATAAAACATCAAATTCTTAGAACATTGTCCAGATAGATGCATCTAATTTTTTTAGTAATATTTTTACTGATATAAGTTTCTTACTTTTTTCTCTAAATGTTTTAAAGTTTTTTTAAAAAATATTTCTAAAATTTCACTTATAGATGTGATTTTTGTAAAATTTAGATGCATTTTTATGTATTGTTAGAGTTAAATAATAGTATTTATTGTTGCTGATTCATAAAAAAAAGCATTTACTATGCTTTAGTATGATTTTTTTTTACAAAAAAAAAAAAAAAATACGCCAAACGTGTTTGCGCACATTGAACAAATTTTAAGAATATGTAAGACTAGAATCTAACGATAATCTGTGTAGATAAGGAATAAAATCGATTCAACATGGGGTGAGAAATTTTTTAAAGACTGTATTAAAAATATCATTTGTTACTACTTATTATTCGAGGGCTTTTTTAAGTAAAGTCAGTTGGCGCGTATAGTTTCCTAGTTTGCGCGCACGCCGCAACTGTTGCCAACATATCCTATTTTTTGTGATTCCATCTACTTCAATAGCTTGTACATTCAACTCGTAGATGTGGATCCGAATAGTTCATGTACATCGTGGTAACTGGCAGTGACATCTTAGAATGCAAATTAAGAGCAGTCAGTCGAGTGGAGACCTTTCAGAAATCGATTTTGAGTTTTTGATATTTGTAAAATCTCCAAATCAAGACCTTCCCAATAATATAACATGCAAGCCATTGTATGAATTAGAAGTATTTTAAAAGGATTTTTAAAAATTAATCACCTGATTTACCACGCCCATTTTGACAGATAGAAATGTAAACATTGTCTTTTTAAAACGGGAAAAGTTGCAAAGCTTCGATTAATTTTTAATTTTTAATACGTAAATTAACTTTTGATAATTGTTTAACTGCAACTGTTAGATTTGCTAAAAACCTTTGGAGGCAATTTCAGATTTTCATGTGGGTTTTAGTAATTGTTATGCTTAAAATGTAGTCATTTTTTACTGAAATTTAGGTCTTTTTTCTTTAGTTGAAATTCATTTTTAATTAGTTATTCTTAATTATTACTAAATGTTCGCGTGTTTAAGTAAAGTGTTAAAAGAAACAAAATTAAGATATACGATTGTGACCAGGTGAGAAATATACTCGTAATAAATCTTAATTTAATAACTACATAGGGCATAATGAAGATAATCTTTCATGGAAATGAAAAAGGATTTTACTTTTACAAGGTAAGATTTTTTTATAAAAATTGTTTTCTAATTAATTTTTAAATTTTGTAAAATAAATGTATGCATGTACTATGTTCCTTAAAAGCAATTATGTGTACTGAAGTGACATTTTTGAAATATTTTTAAGCAGATATCATAACAAAAAATGACAATTTTCAATAAATTCATAATAATCACTGTTCAGTGTACGTATGTAAATGTAGAGCACCCTCCAGCTCTCAGAGTGTCTAACGAATATGTGTAACCTCTGACTCCATCGAGAAGGGAGTCAAATTGAGCGAGCTGAGCAACAGAGTAATAAAAACTACATTCCACTGAGAGAGACTTTTTGAGTTCTTTAGTTGTGACCGAACATTCTGGTCCAGTCTCAACCGGAGAGACCTATGCATTGAAAATACGAAGTATGTGCTGTTGTTTTTTGACTTTTCGTTGAAAAATCGAACTTTAAACTTTAACGATGTTTAAAGGAGCAAAAAAGGAAGACTTGAGGCGAATCGCTTCTGAATTAGAGTTGTGTGTGAGTGATAAATTAGCTGTTTTAGACTTCATGGATCTTATAAAAAACTGTGATCGATACAAAAACGAAAAACATTTTTAAAAAAATCATACTAGTGATAGTACGGGAAGATATATAGTATCTATGCCATTTAAAAAGGATCCAAATTGTTTAGGCCAGTCAAAAGTTATTGCCCTTAAAAAATTAAATTCTTTATGGGATAGATTAAAACGTGAGCCTAACTATTTAAAATTATATAGAGATTTTTTAAAAGACAATAAAGAGATAGGCCAATTGCAAGAGGTAGATGAGAAAGAGGAGTGTGGAATATATTTCATACCACATCTTGGTGTTTATCGCTCTGATAAAAAAACAAGTAAATTGAGAGTAGTTTTTAATGCGTCGAGTGCAACTACAAATGTGGTTATTCTGTAAACTCTCTACGATACAATGGGGGAGTTGCTCAAAATGACCTTTTTTCAATAATGGTTCGCTTTAGAAAGCACATATTTGCATTCATTGCGGATGTGCAAAAAATGTATCGAATGATTTGGATTAATCCAGATCAGCGTAAACTTCAGCGCATTCTGTGGAGAGAGAACATGGACGAACCAATAAAAACGTTTGAGTTGTCAACTGTGACCTATGGAACAACGAGTGCATCATTTTTAGCGACACGTACGGTAAAACAATTAGCCCTAGATGAAGCAGAGAATTTTCCATTAGGGTCTTCAGTTGTGATGAGTGACATGTACATTGATGATGTACTTACCGGTGCAGAGACCTTATTAGAAGCAAAAGAACTGAAAAATCAACTCATCAATATCTTCGCTAAAGGAGGTATGGTTTTGCATAAGTGGTGCGGAAATAATACGGAATTGATTGAGGTTTCCGAAAATTATGATTTTTCAGATTCATCAGAGATAAAAGTGTTGGGTGTTTATTGGAACCCCAAGCATGATTGCTTCTCCTTCAGAGTAAAAATAGACTTGCATGAATTAAATACCAAACGGGATGTTTTGTCAACCATCGCCAGGATATATGATCCTCTAGGTCTTTTAGGTCCTGTGATGGCGAAGGCAAAAATCTTCCTTCAAAAATTATGGATGCTAAAGATTGATTGGACAGATTTGCTTCAAGATACAATCAATAGAGAATGACGACAATTTGTCGAATCACTTCAGGTAGTAAATGACATCAACATCAATCGATGCATTGTGATAGAGCAACCGGAAGTGATCGAGCTGAATTGATTCTCCGACGCGTCCCAGTCAGTATATGGAGCTGTCGTCTACTGCAAATCCATAACATCACATAGAAAGATGCTTGCACATCTTATTGCCAGTATAAATCCCGAGTTGCGCCTACCAAGCAAACAACAATTCCCAGACTTGAGCTATGTGCCGCTGTGCTGTTAGCAAAATTAGTGCATCGTGTCAAGCAAGCTTTAAAATTAATGTGACTAATACTTTTCTTTGGAGTGACTCCATGATAGTTTTGTCACGGATAAGGAAGGAGTCATATCACCTAAAAACGTTTGTGGCTAACAGGATTGCTACAATCCAGGAGATGACTTCCAGTGAACAATGGCGTTATGTGGCAACAGAGGACAATCCTGCCAGCTTCGTTTCCAGAGGAATGGATTCTCTAAAACTTAAAACCTGTGAGTTGTGGTGGAATGGTCCTAAATTTCTGATGAGCAACCAGTACCCACAACGACAAATTCCTGTTGCAGTGATCAAGGATCCAGGTGAACTTAAAAACTGTAGTGACTTTTCTAACTTTTTTTCTTGATTCTGCTACTAACTCTTTTTTAAATAATTTACTTAATCTTAGTAATGACTATTTTAAAATGATTCGTGTCTTAAGTTTTATTTGTAGATTTGTTTATAATTGTAAGAGCAAAGAAAGCAAAAGAATTGGGCCTCTAGATTTAGGAGAATTAAAAAAGGCTGAACAGCTTTTATTGAAATTAGTACAAAAGGAAGAGTTTAAAGTAGAGATGAATGGTATTAAAAATTCTGCCATGGTACGTTCCAACAGTCGAGTAAAAACACTGAATCCATTTATTGATTATGAAGGGATTTTGAGAGTTGGGGAGGTCGATTGAGAAGTAGTGATATTAATTATAACCAGAAATTTCCAATTCTTTTGCCTTCTAAACATAAATTGACTTATTTAATAGTTGAGTATTTTCATAAAAAGTTTTTACATAGTGGTCCACAATCCTTGTTATATCAGATCAGGCAAAATTTTTGGATGTTGAATGGCCTTAATATTTGTGGAAAAGTTGTTCATAGTTTTGTAATTTGTTGTAAGGCCAATCCTACTTGCACTGATCAAATAATGGCTGACTTGCCAAAGGATAGAGCTATCAAAAATTATCCATTAAATGTGTCAGGTGTGGACTTCTGTGGCCCCTTTTACATTAAGTATAAAGGGCAGAGAAAAGGTGTATATAACAAAATCTATGTTTGTATATTTATATGTTTTGTTTCTAAAGCTGTGCACTTAGGTATTGTAACTTATTTAACCTCTAATGCATTTATTGCTACACTTAAGCGTTTTATATTTAGAAGAGTTAAATGTGCTAAGTTGTATTCTGATAATGCAACAAATTTTGTGGGTGCAAATATAGAACTTAAAAAAATGTTTAATTTGGTGTGTAAAGCTGATGAGGCACTTGCAAGTTATATGGCCTCTGAAGGAATAGATTGGAAATTCCTCCTCCCCTGGAGCCCCAAATTTTGGAGGTCTCTGGGAGGCAGGCGTTAAATCTTTTAAGTTCTATTTAAAGAGAGTAGTAGGTAACATTAGATTAACATATGGAGAGTTTCTGACCGTGATTATCCAAATAAAGGGGATGTTAAATTCTCGTCCTCTTGTCCCATTATCTTCTGACTTAGATGATTTAAATGTATTGACTCCTTCTCATTTTTTGATAGGTAGATCAGTTACATCAATTGTTGAGCCTGATTTAACTAATTTAAATGAAAATAGGTTGGATAATTGGCAGAAAATTACAAAAATAATTCAATTAATTTGGAAAAGATGGAGTGTAGACTATCTAAATAGTTTGCAGCAGAGAAATAAGTGGCATTTCGAGAAAAAGAATGCTAAAATTGGAGATATGGTTATAGTAAAAGAGAATAATTTACCTTCATGTCAATGGTCATTAGGTAGAATCAACAACATTTATCCAGGAAAGGATTCTAAAGTAAGAGTAGTGGAAGTCAAAACCACTAGAGGTATATTTAAGAGACCCATTTCGAAACTGTGCATTCTACCAACTGAAACAGTGTGTGTGAAGTAGCATATATAACCCTTCAGATAGTAATGTTTGTGTGTAGAATAGTATTTTTTTAAATTCTGTGTGAATTATCAATTGCTTTATACATTGTCTTAATTTGTATGTTGTTTTTTGTTTGTATTTTGAAGATTTGTATTTCTGTGTGTTATCTTTATGATTATGTACTGTGTAAATCTTGCATGTTGAAAAACATTGCAAGGCCAGGCGGCATGTTCAGTGTACGTATGTAAATGTAAAGCTCCCTCTAGCGCTCAGAGTGCCTAACGAATCTGTGTAACCTCTGACTCCATCGAGAAAGTCAAATTGAGCGAGCTGAGCAACAGAGTAATAAAAACTACAGTCCACTGAGGCAGACTTTTTGAGTTCTTTAGTTGTGACCCAACAATCACATTTGCTCACTCAAATAAAAGTTTGTTTTTGAAAAACTAATTAATGCATTTAAAAAAATTTCACTTCAGTATAAATATAAGTGTATAATTAATACATGTAGTCAAAATCTTAAGTCTTTATGTTTAATAGTTTCTGAGATAAAGGTATGAGATGATACATTAAATGTGATGTTTGTTGTCGTTGCGAGAAGCTTGTTACATACTTAAAAATACACAAATTTCATGTTTAAAAACATAAAAATTGTAATATTTTGTCTGTTTTAAAAATAATTTGTCCAGTTTAGAGTAACTTTTGAAGTTTAAAACTTAGAAACTGTCTGCAACAACAAAACCTAATGATAATGTTACGAAAACCTAAGAAAACTTACGAAACGTATTATCAGGTATTTTTAAATACCATCTTAAATTCACACCAGATTGGCCAACACCATATTGATACATTTTCCCATTATATTTATGATGCTTTCTGTTCAAATTTTATATCCGCATTGAATGAAAGCTACAAATTCTTTAAAAATTGATACAGAATTTGAGAAAAGCTTGATGTTTTCTCGTTAAAAAAAACTGAAAAATGCTGTTCTTGGCAATTTAGAACCTTTTTTGTTTACTATTTTATGCAAAATAAATTTCAAAGATGCTAATTATTAATAAAATGGGACAAATACATGTTGTAATTCATTATTTTTGTGATAAAGTGGGACTTTATAGTGAAAATTCAATTTTCTCAAAAATGACGTTTTTAAAACTGTATTCATGTTTTTCTCAGAATATAATGTATGAATGTAATGAATTGTTCCCCTCATGTGTTACTTATATGTAACTACATATATTCATGGGATTTTGGGGGATTTTTCCATAATATTTGACTGGAGTCCATATATCGTGACAAAATTTGTCAATTTTTTTTTTAAAATTCATAGTGATATTTTTATGTTACATGTTTTTTGTGAAAACTAAGCAATATATTTTAAATATTTCACTTAATTGCAAGTATTAATGTTTATTTATTGTTCAGACAAGTTTTTAAGCTTTAATAATTCAAAAGTTTTTCAATAATAGGTAACTAACAACAACTGAGATGTGTAATGCTTTTTGTCGTTACGAGAAGTTTGTTACATGCATAAAAATACACCAATTTCATATTTAAAAACATAAAAACAGTTTTATTTTTGACTTTTTTAGAAATCCTTTGTACAGTTTAGAGAAAATTTTGAATTTTGAAACTTTTAGAAATTGTGTTTGCATGGAAACATACAAATCCATAATAAAACTTTTCTAACGTCGTAAAATCACGTATTCCCAAATCATGACTTTTACATATTAATACATGTTTACATAATATTTATGATGTTATAAGGTCAAATTTGATATTTATAATACATTGAAGTTAACAATTTATCACAGGTTGTTACATAATTTGTGAAAATTGATGCAAAATGCTAAAAAAAAAGTCTCGTTGAACAAAAACTGAAAATTACTATATGTGTATTTTCTGAACATTTTAAGGCTTTTTTGTTTCATATTTTATATTTAAGAAAGTAGGAAGATACTAATGTTTAATAAAATAGGGCAAATACATGTTGTAATTCATTATTTTTGTAATTAAGTGCCTTTTTACAATTAAAATGCAATTCTATTAAAATTATTATTTTCAAAGTGCGTGTACCTTTTTCATAGAAAATAATGAATGAAACTACTTGCAATTTTTATTGCACATAAATAATATGTAACTATGTATAATGGAGCTACGTTCTTGGAGATTTTCCTAAAATATTTTACTCAGAAGCAGTTGTTGTTAAAAAAATGACAATTTTCACAAATTTCAAAGCGATAATTTTACGATGAATTTTTTTGAAAAAAGTAAACAATATATTTGAAATATTTTACCATTATTTAAATAAAAAAAACCTAATTATTATACAACCAAAATTTGAACTTTTTTGTTTAACAATTTCTGAGAAACAGGTTCCTAAAATGGCTCAATTTAACATTGTCGGTATAGGGCCTACCAACTACTCTTAAGTGACGTTGCCGATCATCCAAGTGTGCCGGGATCGCACGCCCCCAGTGACTCAAGCATGCTCTGTTGTGACTTTTCCGAATGTATAAACGGATATACAGATAAACTAGATTGCAGTTGAGGTTAGGTTAGCTCTAGGAGAGTTTCGTCCTGCCAATTGCAGAGATGATAAGTAATTTAGGTAAATTAAATCCTCGGAATATCGCTTGCTTTGGGAAGTTAATAATTTTGTTGTTTTGAATTTTATTTAATTGAATGCATTATAAATGTTATTTGGTTTTAAAACTTTGGCCATCAACATTTAGTATAAACAAGAAACACCACTGAGATACTTCAGTCTTCAGCGTATATATTTTGCTAATTTCCAATAACCCACAGGTGGTAATAAGCTATTGGAGTCTCTGCGTTACTCACCAGTATCCTTTGGGAACAGACTCGTGTCATATTCCTCTCTGTAGCAGTTGTGTAAACTTCGATGTGCGTCTTTAAAATGTTTAATGTGATTGAATTGCCCGCCGTGTGAGATACAGTCTGCTATTCATTTTTTGACGGCGAGAAACATAACGGCTGCAGACATTCGTTATCCTATAACAGAAATTTATGG
This sequence comes from Trichonephila clavipes, assembly GCA_019973935.1. NCBI lineage: Eukaryota > Metazoa > Arthropoda > Arachnida > Araneae > Nephilidae > Trichonephila > Trichonephila clavipes. The sequence goes on from BMAU01009176.1 coordinate 819,334, forward strand.
CACCGAAGCATTGAGTGATAGCAAAGTTCAAAAATGGATCAGGAAGTTTAAAAATAGGACGAACGAAGTGACGAAGAACGCTCAGACCGGCTCTCTGTAATTACTGATGATTTGATGGAAGCAGTTAAACCAGAAATTCATAAGAACAAGAGATTCACGATAACCCCTATTTCATTGGATTTTACGGAAGTTTCTAGGTTGTGAGAAAATTGTGACTGAAAACCTCAAATATGAAAAATTGTGTATTCGGTGGGTACCCAGACTCCTCACAGCGGAACGCAAACAGAAGAGGTTTGCCAGTTCATTGGACTTCTTGATTCGTTGCAAAGAAGGGGATGGCAAGATGAGTCAAATCGTTACTGGAGATGAAACATGGGTATCCCATATCACCCCGGAATCAAAGAAGCAGTCAATGGAATGGTGACACATATCCTCTCGCATCAAGGTCAAAGCCAAACAAACGCTGTCAATGCACAAGATTATAGCAACATTGTTCTGGGACCGGGGCGGTGTTTTTCTGGTAGATTATATGCCACAAGGATCAACGATCAACTCAGGTGCCTACTGCGCAGCTCTACGGAAGCTCCGAAAAGTATTGAAGAACTAACAGCGCGGCACACCGTCAAAAGGTGTTTTGCTCCTGCACGATGTCGCAAGGCTTCGCAATTCTCGAATGACTCGGTACTTAATCGAATCTTTTGGCTGGGAGTTTTTGGACAATGCTCCATACAGTCCCGACTTTGCTCCTAGCGATTTCCACCTTTTCCGGTGCCTCAAACACAGTCTTGGAGAGAAGAGCTTCACTGATAGCGAAGAAGTGAAAACGGCAGTGAACTCTTGGTTGTCCGACCAGGCGACAGACTTCTTTGAAAAGGGTTTTCAATACTTAGTTCTAAGATATGACATGCATTAATGAACCCACCAACTATGTAGAAAATAGGCAAACGTATGTACAATCCTAAAATAAAGGCTTTTTGAAACAAAATAATGTCGTTATTTTGCTTAAAACAAACGGACCTTACTTAAAAAACAGCTCTCGTTTGTTATAAGTAAACTCGTAATTTCTAGAAGGTGCAAGTATGTGTAACACCAAACACAACATTTAGATCAGAACACTGTAAAAATATAAGATCGGAATAAAAATTTTAAAAAAAATAATTATCATATTTTCACAATTGGGTTACCATAAGTAGAATGAAAGAAATTAATTTTAATTACTTAACTAATTAACGTTTAATTACTTTTTGGCATTTTATCTTCAGATTAAAATTTTGCACTTAATTAACCTTAATAAGTGTGTGATCGTTTTTATAAGAGTAATTCAAATGAATTAAATGATTTTTTTTTATAAAAAATAATAGTTTTTTTAACTGTTCTTTTAATGATAAGAAATATTTATGAAATACTTGTCAAAAATTAACTAAAAATCTGTACAAAAGGTGCATCTGTTGAATTATTCTTGCTACATATTGACTTAGGAATGATGAAATATTCAATGCATTTAAATAAATAGAAGTAAAAAAATGAGTAGCTATTTCAAAAAGGTAATCGGATTAAAAGTCTTCTTATGCATTTAGTACTTCTTTTATTGTTTTGAACGTTCATTGTCTATAAAAATATTGTTTTAATTAATGAAGTTGTACATATTTGTAATTGAATTCAAAATACCAAATCACTTAAAATATTTTTAACGGACTAAAGAACTTTGGAATAATTATTTATGCGATTTTTATGTGTGAAAATATTGTGTTTTTCTCTTTAAACTGAAATAAATATCTCAAATACCAATTATTAATCTGAAAATGGAATTCATTGTAGAACTATAAGCGATAATACGGTGGTACAGAATGTTAACACTTTTATTTACACTGAGAGCCCAAATTAGTATGAACACCTCCTTGCATCCATTATTGGACTACAGGTAGAAATTAACAAGGCAGGACCTTTTCTTGACAAGAAATCTATGATATATAGGTATGTGTTATAAGGAATCTCTGACCATATTCAATTAATTGCTCTGGTACTGAATTCAAGCTGCCTAATAACTCGTTTAATCTCATTTCAAAGATCCTCAATTGGATTGAAATCTGGTGATTGTCCAGACCAACAATCAAGGTAAAGTCTGTATCAGCCTCTTCAAACCATCAGTGGAAAATACCTGCAGCATGAAATGGAGGGATGTATCCATCTCTGGCCGGGTACATCGTTAAATTAACAGGACGTACTTGTTGAAAGTTAAATACACTTGAGCAATCAGGCGTTCACACGAATCAATGGGCATATATAATGCCAAGAAAATATCCCCCAAACGATAAAATATAACATTATAAAAGACACTATTATTTCGCAGTTATTGAGCCCCTAAAAAATTGAAAAATATTAACTAGAATCATTCTATAATACTCTCTATTATTCTATCTTACAAATAACTCTTTAATGTAATTTATTTATGAATCCTCAGCAATCTTTCAACATTTTTTTCTGAAATCAACCATGAATCAGAAATATGTAATTCAGCACCACAAAAGCAGTGTTTTTTTTCATTGGATCATCAATATTCAGTGAGTCGCAAAATCAGTAAGCAGTTTCAGTTCCACTTTTTCATATTCTAAAAAATAAAAATAAATTATTTTAAAGTCAGTCAAAGAAATATTGAGCATTATGGAAAGGATTTTTTTTTTGCACTTTTAGAATTTAGTGATTGATGTTGCAGGATCTGGAAAAACTTGAGTGAAGATTGCAAATGAATTTTTTCTAGTTTATATATATATATATATAGTGTAAAAAATAAGATACCAAGTGGAAAAGTTGTATAACCTACAATGTCAAAGAAGACAGAAATTGGAATTCAAGATACAACAAATGTGGATACAAAAAGAACATCTAGACTAAAATGGAGACTTATTATGATTTCTAGAGCTGTCGCTAAATTAGGCCAGTGATTTAAGGTAAGCAATGCTTTATGAATTCACCTTCCTCACACAGCAAACATTTTCGATATATTAGAAAAAAACAGAACCATGTTGAAAAGTTAAGCTTATAATGAACACACGTGGATGATAAATAAGACAGTGAAATAAAATAAAATTCGTAAAAAAGAGCAACAATGTTTCTCTCATATAGAGAGGAATATTAAGAAAAAATTCTATAGAAAAAAATTATATGATAACAACTTACATCAGCGTTTCTCAAACTGTGGGGCGCGCCCCCTTGGGGGCTTGATAACTCTTCAAGGGGGACGCGAGCATATTGAAAAAAAGATTATTTTAAAAAACTTACTAGTTTACTGAAAGTAAACAAACAAAAAATACATTCTGACATAAGAAATAGAATACACATTTACACTGATATAATACACTTATAAAAGTATCAGTACTGCATAATGTATTTCATAATTAATTTAACAATACTAAGTTAAGAATAAGTATAATAATTACCACCATGGTTGTGTCACTATAAAAAAAATTAATACTTACCTTGATAATTTGGGCGGTTTATAATGAATCCCTTAACTGCCGAGTAAAAGTTATGCGATTCGCTCCCCAATGCCACCGTGTTTCGCGTAAACGTGCTTATAGGATGTATTGGGGGAGGGGAAGGAATAAAAATAAGCAAATCCTCTGAAATATAAGTACATCCTTCGCAAACACTGTCCTTTTATTGCATTCCAAAATCTGCGGATTATTAAAAGTGCACAGAAAAGATCGTACTTTTGACAGACGTATATATACGTCCGGGGAAAAGAACTTTTTAGCTTAGCGAGACGTTTATATGCGCGGGTGGAACTTAAGAGATTTAAATCCTATTGTAGATTTAGCAACAAAGTATCGAATTATTGAATTCAATAAATTGTTATTGTATGGAGGGGGGGGCGATGAAAATGATGATTGAATAGTGGGTCGCAAGTATTGAAAGTTTGAGAACCACTGACTTACATGTAAAAATGAAACCCTTGAAAAAGTGTACCAACATACAACTTATGCTTAAGTCCCGTACTATGTAAAAATGGAAGTATGAACACAAGAAGCAAGCGGAAAAAAAACAGTGGCCCCTCTTAGATAGTTATTTTGCAGTTACGCTAAGCTCATAAGAACTTTTAAAATTGTATACTAGATATTTTAAATAAATTAATAATCTATATTAAAAAAGAGTTAACATAACATAGAAATATATTTAAAAAAACATTTACTTGAATAATTGTATTCCAAAATTTTATGTAATTACTTTGTTTTAATTCATTATCTCAGTAGCTAAATCATTAATTCTTTTTATAAAATGTTAGATAATATTTCTAAATATTGATAAGTGTAGGTTAACACACACCAGAAAGACACTTCTGGAGACTTTTGGATCTCATCCTGAGCTTTTGTGTCCTTCATTCTATGGTTTGCTTACTGTTTATGTGTTTTTCGATTTTGATTGCTGGATATTTATCTCTCGTTTGTAGAGAATTACACACACACACACACACACACACACACACATATATATATATATATATATATATATATATAAAATAATTACCTGAATTTTGCAAAAATCACACTTATAAGAAAAATTTTAGCAATATTTTTGAAAAATAAAATATTTAAAGAAAAGAATAACAAACATATATATAGTAAAAGTACTACTGAAATAAATTATATGAATTTATATATCTATCTAGAAAATAAATTAAAATTTGAATGCTTATTAAAATTTGAATATTTTAGAGCTGATTGAGTAAACATTATAAGAAATGTTACATGCTTTAAGAGACCATTACTTTAAAGCATAACTCATAACTGAAAAAGTATTCATACAATAAGAAATATTTCATTCATTCTCGAGAAAAAACATAAATAAAAAAGTTTTAGAAAAATACATTCGTAACATCTTAAGTTATCAGACTTGTCATTTTATGTTCTGAGCAATTTAAATGACCTCATTTGGTAGATCAAAGACCCACTTCCAGTTTGTCTAACTTTATAAAATTGAATTGTAAATTGGTCTCTAGGTAGCGTAGAAAGAAAAAGTATGTTTCGTAAAAACAAAAGATAGCTCTATTCACCAAAATAAAAAAAAATAAGAAAATACCAGTCTGAACCGAATTTGGTCATTGTCAACGTTTTCGGATACATTAAGGAAACGTAACCCATGGGAAATATATTTACTTATATCTTGTGTATATTTCCTCAAGAAAAATATAATTTTTTATTTCAATTTCTCTATCCAAAAATTATCCTTTTTAATGTGCTTTTTAGAGCAAATGATAGTCTTTAAGCAAACTTTATTTATATTTAATTATTATATTTATATTTAATTTTCAATCGTCATAAGATACAACATTTAATATACAATATAAATGGCATAATATCTTTTGACGCTGATGTATTCTCTTTAAATTCTTCCTGTTTTTGTAAATAAAATGCGGACGGATTATTTCTGTATATAGTAGATTGCAAATCAATTTTCTATTATTAGTATAAAAAGAAAATAATCTTTCTCAGAGTGACAATTAGATATAGATAATAAATCCAGCATTTGTAAATTGAATTGCCGTAATGGTAGATTTGCTTTACTCAGTCTCATCGTTCAGTATCCTTGGCGTGATATCTGTAAAACAAATTCATGGAAGCGTCATTGTCGATCCCTTTTGGCAATGCTGTGCATCGCATTTCCATATCAGTGTAATTACTTCTATCTGTTGATTAGATTTTGTTCGGTGGTTAACGTTTGTAACTTAATTTTATCGCACTTTAGAAGAGTACCTGCGCAATACGTTATGGTTGAGTTAATATTTTCCGCGAAGAAAAGGAAGTTGCGGTAAAGCACATCCATATTTTTATCCACATTGCGGATGTGGATAAAAAATGCTTGTATGGTACTTGTAGTAACTTTTTATCTGCATTAACATAATTGCACACTTAGCAAAAAAGTAAATTGGTTATGATACAAAGTTCTTTACCAAAAATTAAATGTTTTGTGAGGGATTTTGAAAATAACGACTTCTTTGTTTTAATAAAATTGCGCAAATAAATTAACTAAATAGAAAACACAATAATTTTAGTGACATATAGTTAAAAATTATTCTCATGTGCATTTCTTCTTAAATATCTCCGGGCACAATCTTTGGTTGCATCAATCACTTTAAAGATATCTTGAAATTCCTCGAACTTCAAGATTAAATATTTAATGATTAATATATGAATGATTTATTCACGTTAGAATGTCAATATGATACTTAACAAGCTCTGTAATGATTTTCACTATATTCAAATCATGCAACGGCGCACACATAGGGAAATAATGTCGTTGTGACTGATTTTTTTACGTAGAAGGTAATGTGTATAAAATTTGGTGTATTACAGAACAGATTGCACCCATTAATAGTCATAAGTAATGCGGATTAATAACGAAATGTTTAAATCTGCGTTTTTAGAATATTTGTTTTAGAAAGGTTATTTATTATTAAAGAGGAAGGACATTTGTGCACATGCTGTAGTGTTAACGGGGAAATACTGGCTGGGGAGTGCTAACGGTCATACAGCCAAAAGACATTTTATATATATTTCTCGATTAAATAATAAATAACAATAAATTCAGTATGAAACATTACATTGCTGTGGAAAAGCTCTTGTTCAATGTTCATTTCAGGTATGCCAAGCCGTTGCACCGTGAATTCCAGAAATCCATAGTTACCCGTACGCCAAAGTTCCTCATTAAACAAGGTTCATAGGGAAACTCCTTGAGCGCGGCTGCGTCCGCAACTCCAAATTTGTAGAAATAAAAGAAAGTCAATTTCTTGGAGATTGAGAAATTCCTCACCACTTCCAAGCCAACCCCTTTAAACTCCATGGGCGGGTCACTTTCCCTCCTCCCTTCAGCGGCGAGAGTCATACATTTGCACCCGGCTCTCCCTACAGTAGTCCCACTTCATTGGTGCGTGTAAACAATCGGAAGGCACGTTTGATCTCTACTACGAAACGGACTTGCGTCTAGCATCTGAAGTCTATAACTTGCCTTTGTCAACTTTCGCTGATGGTGTGTATTTGTCTCGCTTTGCTGACAGTATTCTATTCAGTTGTCTGCGATCAATATGTGCAAGGGAGAACCAGCACAAAGGAGCTATAACTCACAGCTTTCTTCCTATTGAATGTTTTGACTAACCATCATCTTAAGGCCAGGAAAGGAGAAAGAGTATGACAATATCAGAAACACTATCCGAAACAGTTCACACTTGTTATGTTCAAACGTAAGGAAAGAACAGACGGTGCCTTTTTGGAGACACAATGACCCTTCTGGACAACTTGGACCTCCATACATCAATCTTAGCATGTATATATTGAAATTGCTCGGCTATTGAGCAGACGTTACAATATATATTTCTCTGTATTCAAATTACGTAGAATTCCTTTTGATTTTTGTCATATTTCATTCGGGAATACTGTATGCTTTTTCAATTCTGTATTTTTAACTAACAATTCTAATTAAAAAACATTCTGATAAAGTATCTAAAAATAATCATTTTGTAAATTTTTCATTCATAATTTCATTTTGCATTAAAGAAACATTTCAATGGAATAAAAACAAAAGTAAACGTACAATAATCTACTATTTACGTATTATATTTTTAGATAAATTTGTTTCACTTATTTCCATTCGGGGAACTGAAATTTAAAGCAGTATTTTATCCTCTTAGTTTAGACTTACAACATTCAAAGTATTGTTTGCTTTCCACTTAATATGTACTTTTTTATAACTTATATTTCAAAAATTTTAAGAGCACTTAAGTTTTTAGTTTGTTTCAATACGAAATTTAAGTTAAAGAATTTGGAAGCATTCAAAATTTGTTTAATGTGTAAGAAAAAACAGAAAAAAGGGGATTTAATATAACAGTTGTTTTAAAATAAAAAAAATATTTACATGTGTATTCTTTATTGGTAAATAAAAAGAGTTTTTCCAATAATTTAAATAAATACTTAAATAATGAATTTTATGCTTTTCTGAATAATGAGAAATAAACTTAGATAACAAAAATACAATATAAAATTAGAGTTTGTTTTTCGAGAAAAGAATAAATTATGAAATGTTTGCTTTTTTAAAAAAGTGTCTTAATGTAATATCAAAATAAAAACAATACATTTAACTGAATGCGTTAAACAACTAACTGTGCGTTAAACTAAATAACTTATAGATAATTTCCAAAGAGCGTTAACTCGCGTTATTCACAACCAACCCTTCGGAAAAAGAAAATCGTGATATTCAAATTAACTAACTGTATATATTCGAAGTTTCCTAGCTTGAATAAAGCGTAGGAGAGCAGATAAACCCGGTTCAGGTGAGATTGTTACTGACTGGTATAATATTTGAGTTATTGTGACTTGAGACTTTAAAGTGATGATTGTTCCCTGAGATTAAATCGATATTAGATTAAATCGGGTGATATATTAGATCCTTTATAAAGTAGGGATCGAGTTTGATAATCTCCCAATCCTTCGAGTATTACCGTCGTTTTTCCACTTTTGCGGTTAGCATTGAGACATTATCTTAATATTATTAATTAGATTTGTGTCTTTTCACTTTGTGATAAATAAATAGATTAATTGAATCATGTCGAGTGTTTTACCCTACCTCCCACATATCTAGGTGCCCGAGAGAATGGTGGTAACTTCCCACAATAGTATACATAATTTTGCCTTTATAAAATGTTTTATTAATTCCTTCATCGTGTTCATGGCTTTCAAAATATTAAGGTTAAAACAATTACTTTTTAAAACATTCTTACTTAAAAGAAATTTCTTTTTGTTTCCAATTTAGTGTTATAATAAATTTAATCAGATATGCAGGGTATTGATGGATTCCACCAACAAACTCAGAAGGATGATAGTAGGCAACATGGGAATGACAAATCGCCACAGTACGGGGGTCGCCAACCGTGCTTACTCGTAGTTATTCGAAGGTCAGTTACTAGGGAACGATGTCGAGTGGAATGAAAAGGGGCAACACGAGATAAGAAATAAATTTTTTTGACTTAAAGTAAGTTTAGAACATTAATATTGCAACACAGCTCAATGACAGGAATAAAAAACCAAACGATTGCCACAGGATTGCTTCGAAATTGTGGCAGTGTAGGACAGAGCGCAACTCACACCAATGGACGAACGATTGTCGGGCGCGTACAAACAAATCATGTGTGCTAGCGATGTCAGCTGTAGATACCACAATCCGCGTAAATAGATCCTCCATTGTAGCCAACAGCGACTCCTTCAGAAGAAAGTTCAGGTGGCCCCAGAAAAAAAATCCAAATGATCGAAATCTGGTGAGCTTGAAGGCCACGCAGCAGGTCCGAAATCCAGTTCTCAGAATATGTAGCAGGAAAGTGGTTGCCAATCAAAAAATGTGCTCGTGCTCAATCACACATGAACTACACGTTCTGGTTCACGCCTACAGCAAGAAGTGGATTCTCCCCAGAAAAGTGGAATTACTCCCCTGGAAAAATAAGAAATTTCTATACGGGCTAATTTCTTCAAACCTTTCATGGTGCTCCAAATCCCCGCATTCGTTTGGCTACTACCTTTGTCTGGCTCATCGTCCTCCCAACGGTTACTATTATCACGATTTTCAGCGACTGGACGGGATTTTCAACTCCACATTCTATGGTGATTTGTAGGCTCCATGCTGTCTAATATCACTCATCTAAATTTGTCGGTTGAAACCGGCAACATACTGTATTACAACAATTTATACGCACGTACATCTATTTCTAAGAACTGATCAAGGAATCAAATTTATATATTTATATATATTTTTTATGTATTACAGAAATACTATTTTTGCAAATATTCATGCTTAGAATAACTTCTTCATTTAATCACATTTAAATATATTTTGAAAATGAAAAATGAATTCTTTATTTGTGAAACATACTAAGTGTATTTGCAGATTTATATCAATGTATAGAGACTTTGATTCTCTCCATCTGAGGGGGGCAGCAGAATGGTGAAGAGCTCTCTCAGGCCACAAAACCTAATTTTATAAAAAAAAATTGGAATTTTCATTTCGATTACTTAATTCAATGCACCCAAAGTTAAACTGCTGTTTGTAAAAAATGCAACAGTATGAAGGAATCATCAGAATTAAATAAAATTTGAAGCACAATCGACTTGTATCAGTTCAAATAAATGATGTATTTTTCAAAGCAAAAAAAACAATATTAAATGTTCGAAATCATTATTTGATGTAGCCACCACGCGCTGCAATAAGTTCTGCTATATGACGTGGCATGGAGTCAAGCAGATTTTGAATGTCTGCTTGTGGAAGAGAATTCCATATTGCTTGTATGCGCACCAAAAGTTCGTCTTTTGAAGCTACAGGATGCCGACCAACCATATCTCACACGTGCTCAATAAGCGATATATCCGACGTATAAGTAGGTCAGGGAAGGAGATGATGTGTTGGGCTAAATAGAAGTCTTGAACAGTCTTTGCAACATTTGGCGTGCATTTTTCTGCTGAAAGATAGCTCCAGGGATGCCTTAAAGGAATGGAATAACTTCAGGCAGTATCACTTCACAAACGCACTATTGAGATTAGACTCAATTCGTAGTAAACTGGATTGTTCATGATACGAAATAGTACCCCAAACCATAATTTCCGGTATTAGGCCATTAAGTCGTTCGACACCGCAATCTGGCAGGCAGCGTTCACCGGCATAGCATCTAACACGAATGCGGCCATCATAGTCTCCCAACTTGAAGCGTGAGTCATCTGAAAATACAACTCGGTGTCAATCAGCTTGCTAGGCTATATGCTCATGAGCCCATTCCAGACGCAGACTTTGATGGTTTACCGTGAAGGGGATTCTTCATAAAGGCACTCTTGCACACAATTCACGGTGCAGCAGCAGACGACGAATAGACGAAGCCGACATTAGTACACCTGTAGCATTTGACCAACGTGCTGCCAACTGCCTGGACGAAACTGTATGGTCATTCACCGCCATGCGGAGCTAGTGTCGATCATTGTGTGCTGACGTCACTTTCCGTCGTCCACTGCCAGTTCTTCGAGATCTTTATTGCTCGTCGGTACACTGCTTCCAAATTCGCATTACTTTGTGGAACTGTTCCGCTGCACACGAGCTTCTATATAGCGCGATAGAAAAATCCTCCTTCTCGAAAGCCAATACCCCCCCGATCAAACTCCGTAAGTTGTTGGAATTTCTCCTTATTTCGTCGCGGAGGCATACTTAGTTCTCACTAAACGTTCGTCACCAACAAATAATCATTAAATATTTTCAACTTCCCGCTACAGCCATCTATTTATATGCTTTCAGCATCAGTTCAGAGGGCGCTGTGCACGTCACGCATGCATGGTGACTCTGAAACTTTACTATTTTGCGTAACATCCTATAATTGATATTTTCTGCGAAGTCCATTTAATTCTGATTATTCCTTCATGGTGTTGAATTTTTACAAACAGCAGTGTAAAATCTATTAGAAATTGAAATTAAGAATTTATTTTTTAGTAGCTGGTATTTACCAAATACTAAAATGGAATTAGATTTTTCACACACACACATCCCCCCACTATTTATCTCTTCAAATAAACTGCCAATGAATTTATTTTATTGTGACCTTCATCAAGGGAAATTATAAATGAATCCCCAATAGAACAGGATAGATTACTTAATTTTTGAATCCATACAAAGTAATTGAATATCTGATAAAAAAAATGCTTCGGAGGAATTATTGGATACATTTTCCATTGTTCTAATTAAAAATGTTTCAGTTTAAATGTGCTACATGCTACTGTAAATGTGAATCTTTTTTTTATTGCCGGATAAAAGTTAACTTTAAAAAAGTATTAATTATGATGAATGCATACAACTGTCGCCTAAAGTATAAAAAGAAAGAAAAACATTTTTTTGCAATAAAAAATATCTACGATTATTATTTTATATAATAATGTTATATAATATACCATTTAGGAAATGATTTAAGTATGTGTCTAGGGTCTATTTAGTAAAAACAGGGGTTGTTTTACTAAAAAAAGGGGGAATTTGAAGTTGAAAAGTTAAAGTTTTCTAAAATTACTAAATGTGTGTGTTTTTTCCTTTTTTAAAAGAAAACGACACAAGTCACAGAGATTGCAGTTAAAATGATTACATTGAATCTCGTTTCAATACAATTACACAAAATTTCAAGATATTATCTTCATTTCTTTAAGCAATCTAAGTTGTAGTTTCATATTTTCAAAAGTAAAAAAAAAAATAAAAATGATATATTTTGCAACCCCCCGCATTTTCAAAAAAAAATAAACAAAAATATCTTTTTAGATGCTTTATGTTACTCCCACGCACAAAGATGACATCCATTTTTATTAAAACGTAAATTTTTTACTCGTAAATAGAAAACAAATAAACTTGGTAGTTTCAACTTGATATGTAACTAATAAATAAACCTACTAAATTTCAAAACATCATCAGCTTTAATTAAAAGCAACTTCTTTTTCTGTTGATTTAAGTTTCAGTACATACAATTATTTGTAAATAATCAATTGTGAACACGTATACTAATATTCTTTTTGAGCTCATGTAAAAAGGCTGAGTAGCCTACAAATATTTTTATTACATGCAGAATTTATATTTTTATATTCAAAAACAGAACAATAAATAATATGGCCCTATTTATCAAAATGCAGTAATAAGTTTCTGCAAAATTTTTTGTATTACTTAGGGTTTATTGTTTACCTAAAAATTCTTTCTTTTTAAAAAAATTGTTAGCAAAGCCTCTTTTTTATATGCAATGGCCTTATAAAGAAATTGTTTCAGTTCATTGTGAACGAAATTAAAATCTGTTTTGATATATTGTGTGTAATTTAGGATCAATAACACATGTTCATTACGAAGAAAATATTACGAGTGAATTGAATGGTATATAAAATAACGAAGTTTTAACTTATTGCGTAAACACTATTTTTTTAAAAAAATCAATATGAAGTAGTAATTACCCCCGAAAATTATGTTTACATAAATATATTGTATGAATAAAATGAGGTTTGATTTTTTAAAGAAGAATATGTTAATGAAAAACCTTTGATGTCATGTATATCGAAAATGAATTGGTTAAATATCGAGATAAAAATCGTCAGAAAACCATTCAATCGATAGATCTTAATTTCACACACACACACAAACCAAACATCTAAATTTTTTTTTCATTGCCACTATAAATAATTTATCTCTTCTAATAGCTTCCATCCAATAATCTTAGGTATTAAACTCCAGTTTCTTTATTGATTATCAACATTTTAAACACTGAAAGTTACCCTTTGGTTTATCCATGTAAACACAGCTAAATTAACATTTTCTTCTTTATACAAAAATTGTATGGAAAATAAAGTTAGAAGCTAAGACAAATCATTAAAGAATACTCATTATTATAAGTTTTGAACAATTATATTTCAATTTCCCTATATTCTAAACTATTTAAGGTAAGCCTTAATTTAAGTGAGACATGTGTCACACTATAAAATAATTTAAGTATTAATATTATTGGTAGAAATATGTGAAATTTAGATTATTCATTTCTTTACGTATGGTTTGATTAAAAATAAAGCACAAATGTAAGTAATTAAAATGTGAGACACGTTTCGGAAATATGACCATTGTTTCTTGGTTAATTTTTATTCTTTATTTCTTCCCACTTACTAATAATTTTTCTGTGATATTTTTAGATAAAAAAAGCAATATATAAGACATTTTTAAAGTAAATATATATTCCACACACAACTTATATCAATTAAGAAAATTTTTATTTTAGCTACTTTTTATTAAATAGTTAAAATTAATATAAATATGTATGTACATATGACAGAATCACAACATTGAGTGATAATTACATTTTATTAATTATCATTAAATTATAGTATTGCCATCCAAAACAATTGTGTATATAAAATTTCAGTTCAACTGAATGTTTTAAAACGTGAGAAAAAAACATTTTCAAGTTTTGACACAAGTCGCCAAAAGGGTTGCTAAGTCGCCAAAAATGATGCCCACGTGGCATCAAGCTGTATCTGTAATTCTTTAAAGAATTAGTTTTAATCAATTAATTTTTATTAATTATAATTAGATTATTGCATTGTCACCCAAAATAATCATGTACATAAAATTTCAGCTCAATTGAGTGCTTTAAAATGTATTTTATTAACGATTGAAAATTCCACGAAAGTAAAAAAATAAATATATAGAGAGTGTGAGCTTATAGTAGGAATTGAATAACCATCCGAATGTAACAAAAGTGATTTAAATCATTATTTAAAGTATTAGTTGTTAAAGCCTCAATTTATTTTTGTTGTCATCATCTAATTGCTCGTATATAAATGTATAACAAAAAAAATTGTTTATAAAACATCAAAACGTATATAAAATATTTGATTTTGTCAAAAATGACGGTTTTTTTATACTTGAAAGAAAAACGGCTTCTTCATTATACTTTCAAATTGCATGTTTCGTATATATATATGCACTGTCCATTAGGGTGGGTTGTGATTATATGAAGAAAGAGAATTATTAACAAATTAGAACATACCTATACTGATAAAATGTTCTATGTTAGGAGTGGCCAACCCAAAGGCTCTCGCGGGCTACTTCGGAAAAACACTATAATGCTACGGCCGCATATAAAAATATATATCTTTATATTAGACTTGGACCCATTACAAACATTATTGCAGTGAAAACATAAAGCAGAAGGAGTTATTAATGTTTTCATTGTTTTCCCCGAATACAAACAAAGATAATATTATAATAATAATGCAGTGATTATACATAATGTTTAATTTATTTAATTAATGAGATAATTGTTTCTCAATCCTTTCCCTGCTAGTCGACATCAATGCATGTAGCCATTATAAATCCAATTTATTATTGTCTAAATATATTGAACAACACAGGTCTTGCTATAGGAAGGCAATCAGTGGTGATATAACGTATTCCTAAATTCTAAGTAAATAGTCGCCTGGAATCCTACTCACTTATCTTTAAACATAGCTATCCTACGAATCTTTCTAATTTCTTTAACTCGCTAAAGCCCGTTCTATAGTAACGCTTCCTAAGTTTATTGTCTTACCATCAGTTCACGGCGTTCAGCATCTCAGCTTCCTTTCTCCTTCTCTCTACGCGATTACAAAACCTTCACTATATGTCTACTAACTAATCTGAATATATGGGTTTCTTCTTAAGAGGATTGGCTGTGAATTAACTCAATGCTGGCGACAAAGATTCCCCGAAAGGATTAATAAGAAAACTTTGTAAAGCCCCGACACACCCTTAACATAAAAATTAATTTTTCCCTTTATTTGTATAACTGAAAGCATCTTTTCCGCAGAGGTGATTTTGAAATTTTGAAAATAGAGGAAATAAATTGCATCCAACCTATTGTCCACTTTAAGGGGAGAAAGAAAAATTGTAAAAAAATACTCCTAACCTCTTGGAATAAGAAAAAAGAGTTGAAAGATAACAAGAAATAGAGTTTTCCCCTAGTCTTCATTCTGTAAATAAATTTACAATGCGTCTTCAAATGAAGGAGAGAAAAAATAATCCAAAAAAAAATCTAGATAATTTCTTTTTTTCTTCTTCTTTTTAGTCGAAAAATGACCTACAAAGGAACACTTGAATGCTATTACTAAGACTAACATTTTGTGAGTAGAACTTATAAAGCTCCTGCTCCAAGGAAAATAAAAACTTGAAAAATAAATGTTCTAAACTTATTTTTTCCTTAAGTGCCCATTTTCGTTTTTACGTATAGAGTACGAAGCCGTTAAACTTTTTTTTTGCATCCATCCACTAGTGACAAGTCACGTGATATTTATAACACGAAGACATTAAAAACTTCTGTGATTAGTTCTGAATCCTCTCCTCACTAATTTTCCTTTCTCTTCTCAGAACAGAAAGTTATGACGCAGCTTTTCTAACGTTCTCAGTTCAGTAGAAATTTTTCGCAATTAAAAGTTCAGATGCGTGGAGATTAATTTTTGATGGAAGAAAACGCATACTATTTTCACTGGTTTTAAAAGCTCAAGTACGCATTCAAGTTAAATTCAGATTCTTACTTATCGCTTAAGGTATCCAACTAACCTAAAATTGTTAATTTTTCCAAAGCTTAAATTTTTTTGAGATTCTTGCTATAAGTTCATTCTCTCCCCATACATATATGACATGTTTTTTAAGCCAGAATCAGACTTAGTTTTAAAAAGGATATTAATTTGATGAAATCTATAAAAATTCTGACGCTGAGAGGGGAGAGAAAAAGAACGCCACCGTGAACACCAAGTGGGTTATCACTTAAAACACCGATGAGGTACGTATCGAGGATTTTATGAGTGTACTTGAAAGTTAATGCTGATATATAGGGCTATTAAATATAATGATCTGGAATTAGACATGCTTATTGGCTAGGCCATATGTTTGGAAGAAATAAATGGGTGATTCGTTTGATACTTGAAGATCAAATGAAAAAGAAGAGTTAAGTGCTAGATAGGGAATTTAATTTTTAATCTAATTTAATTATCCTTACATTTGCCCCCCAAATTTTAAAAGGGAGTCATGGCGTGGTTTTTCTCTCTTTACAAACTTAATCAATTTTCAACAAAAACAAAACAATGCATATCATTTGGAAACACATTTTACACATAGTATAAATATTTAAGTAATAAGAATACAAAAATCACACAAAATGCTCAAAAATAAACGAAACTATAACAACACAGTAACTACACTTTCAAAATATTAATTCATAAAAATGATTTTCCGTACATATGACTGAAGATTAGTTTGTTCAAATCTATTCGACATCCAGAATAAGAGCTCGTGTTTCCTCCTATTCCTTCTTAATTATAAATTCGTATTATAACTAGCAGATAATGTTTTCAATTTTTTTGTATTGGAAATTAATATCTCTCTCATTTCAAACAATAAGATAGTAAATATAAAAATATATGGTATCATATAAATATTAAAATACTCATTTTGTATAAAAATCTACTCTGGCACCATCGTAGTAATACCTTATTTTGTTACACAAAATTTTGCATATATGAAACACATTTTTAAAAAGATAAAAATATAGACACTAATAAAATGAAATTATTAATAATATGAAAACGGTGTATAACACAAAACTTCTTTGCACAATCCAACACAATAAACAATATTTTATTTCATATGCGTTATAAAATATAAGAATATAAAAATATAAAAAATATAAGAATGTAGGAATAAAATAATATAAAAGTTATAAGAATAAAAGAGCTCTTTAAATAATTGTGAGTCGGAGAGAGAAATGTAGATTCTCTCTTCTATCATCACCTATAGTATTTATGTAAAATTTTCACAATATTCACTGTAACTTAACAATATCGCATGCAATATTTTGAAAATATCTCCATAACCTTCTAATTATTCGTTTCATAGTCAAAATTCTTGACTTTCTCTTACATCATACATTAACTAATATAAACTGTATCACACTACTTAACTTTGAACACATCTCTCTGAGAAATCTGCGTGATCAAATCACAGATGTTCAGGGATGCTAATAAGAAAACATTAAGAGGTGTACATACCAAACTATTGACAGCGACAGGAATTAACCTCAAAGTGTGGAAAAGATACACACTAAAATATTTTTTCGAATAGATCCATATTACTTACTCGTTACTTCTTAAGAATGCTGAACTTTTTCAGATCCTTAACATCAAATAAAATTATTAATATAGTTTACACAGATAAATATAACGTCATATTTCATACACAACGAGCCCAGAGACTTTGACAATTGAGCGTAAGGATCTATGTTTATCCTGAATAAGACTTGGTGGAATTTGCGAAGTAGAGTAAGTAAACGAAATCCAGTTTTAGAATTCCAATCTTTTGAAATGCTAACTTTAACAATATAAAAAACAACTACTAGAATTGGATTTCACACATATTCTGCTCTGGATTTACCCATCTCTGCTAATTGCAAAATCATGAAAATTTAATTAGCGTGGTAAATGTTTAAAAATTAGAAATAGAGAAAATCAAAATTACCCGTGTAATTAGTTTTTTTAATCGAGCAAACTTTTTTTAATCACAACGAAAAATATTATATTGACAGCGACAGGAATTAATCTCAAAGTATGAAAAAGATACGCACTAAAATATTTAATTCGAATAATTTCTTATTACTTAATCGTATTTTCTTAAGAATGTTGAACTTTGTCAGACACGCTTAACAGTAAACATGATTATTAATATAGTTTACACATATATTTTAACCTCAGATTTCTTACACAACGAGTCCTGAGACTTTATCGTAGATTTATCCTAAATAAAAATTCGAATATCTTTCGAGATACTAACTTTAACAACATAAAAAAACGACTAGACATGGACCCCGATACTAGGGTAGCGACTACGAGCTCTCACTGGTCAAATCAAATAGCGCGCACTTACGTCACTTCCTGTTACAAACTTCCATCCCTTCTGGCGAAATCATTCAGACAAAATTCAGCAATCGAGAGAAAAGATGTTACACATCAAATACAAATTTTAATACAAATCTAGTGTTTGCACAGCTCTTTAAGGAGACTTGGCACCCTTTGAGCAAACTTCTTTATTTAAAAATTATATTTTAGCATTTTATACAATGTTTCTATTCAAGAAAATGTTACCAGATGAACATTTTCATGTATTATTCACACAATTTTAAAAATTTAAATTTTTGAAGAAAATTGGGAAAATTTTAAAATTCTACTCCTTTTGTAAAAATTAATTTTTTGACCTGAAATTATTTTATAATACTCTTATGGATGATCTAAACAACTTTAGGGATCGATTTTAGAATAACTTCATTCGTTTTCGAGAAAAAAATAAAATGTTGATATACAGGCTAAAAATCAACGAAAAAGCCAACATGTCTTACATTTTATTTTTTAAAAAAGTATTCAGTTTATAGCAAAACGGATCCCTAATTTTATTACATGCTTTATTTTTAACACGCAGGAAAAAAATTGAAGTGATTGGTAAATAATTGTCGAAGGAGTAGCATTTTGAATGCACTAAGGTTTCGAAAAACACAAACTGAGAAAAACCACTTTAAAGTTTATAATTCTGAAAAAATAATTATTATAAGCTTAATTAAACTTAAAATACCACTTTAAGATATTAGTTATACGTTTTTCTTTAAAATAATTGCATTTTCATATGTTTTCAACCCACACATTTTTATAAATGATCAACTTTTAGAGAGTACTAATTGCACAAGAAAACTCAAGAAAAACTTTAAAAAAAAATTTTTTTCTGTCACGACAGAAATTTTAGCTGTTTTTTCTTCTTATAATATTAAAGTATTACATTTATATGAAAAATATATCAGGAAGAAGAACTGAAATTATATAAAATTATTAATATAAAATGCCTTAATTTAAAAAATTTTACATGCACACATTTCACAAGGAAGAAAATTACATTATTGTATTGCCTCGGAAATATTTTGCTCTTAATACTACACATTCTTTTTTATAGTTATTATTTCTATTAATAAAATAGATTTTTTTATCAAAACGCATTTTTTAGCTTTTTTTTCTAAAAAGGGGTGTGACTGAATTGCCAAATTTGTTTTCAAATGAAGTTTTATTCAACTTCTAACTTTCCGACATGCACAAGTGATGTATCAATCGAACGATAATAATGCAAAGAATAAGATTAAATGAAAATAAAAAAAACGATAGGTTTGTGATTTTTAGGGTACCAAGTCTTCTTAATCATATCGCAATATCAGGGGTATAATTTGTGGCTTTTATTTTGACACGATACTGAACCTTCAGTTGTTAAACAGTTTCTTTTTGCGAAGATGAAATATTTTTCATATGGGCAAATGTTGAGCCCAAAGCAGAAAGCCGAGTGCATGAAATTTTCTCTTTTTAAACAATTAAATCTCTCCTGTAATGACCAGTAACTCATAAAGTAGCTGTAAATTTATCTTTAGAGTTATCTTTCAGACTTTTTCGTAATTCCGTAAGTGTCCATATTTCTGAAAATGTTTGTCAGATAAGGTCCATTACAAATTTATAAAATATCCACTTTGTCAGATAAGGTCCATTACGCGTGTCAAAGGTTGTCGACCTCTGATTCAAATTTATAAAGCCGAGAAACTTTGAAAGCGTATCCATGGAAAGTTCTGCTTGCCAGTAAAAAATGAATTGCATCGTCATGTAGCCAATGTTGTACGGCGATGATCAGTAGTGAAATCCCGTGGTCACACATCAAATTACAATTACACCATTAAAATTGTAAACTGCTATGCCACACGGCAGTGCAGAGTGTGAAAATTGTACTGCATGCCACGCGTCGCACGCGTGTCAAAGGTTGTCGACCTCTGATTCAGAATCTATGAAACTGATTTCCAAATGAACTGAAGCCGAGAAACTTTGAAAGCGTATTTAGCACATGGAAAGTTCTGCTTGCCAGTAAAAATGAGGGAGTTTTTTTTTTGGCATCATGTAGTCATGTAGCCAATGTTGATATTAAATGGATCTCTTCGATGATCTAAAGTAGAAGAAATCATGGGATTACCGTGGTCACACATCAATAGCTGAATATTCATGGAAAATGACTCATGTTTTGCACTTGGTGCGATCAGCTTACTATAGTGCATTCGCTACAATTCACGGTATTCAGCTAAATAATCAAAGAAAAATGTGCCCTTAACTGCTCCAAACACGATATTATTCTTCTTTATGATTAAGCTCGTCCTCAAGCTACAGCGCCGATCAAACCGTATTTATAAACATTCGGTGGAGGGGGGGGCTTAACCGCACCAATTGTATTCACCAGGCATTAGCCCTTCTGATTAACCCCTATTCCGATCAATGCCACATGATATCAATTTACTTCATCAAAATTTTGGTTGATTATTAGATAGCCTTAAAAATTATGGTATCGTGGAGAATACTTTGCATAAAACACATCATGGGACAAAAAACGGTGGAAAATTATTTGTACTCCTTGTATACGTAAATAATATTAACAAATTGTTTTTCAGAAATAGAGCTTCTTAATGCACCTTTTCAACCCGAGACATAGAGAGATATTCGCGAAAAATAAATTTATCTAAAAATAAGTAATATAAAAAAATTAAGTCAATTCCTACTTATGTGAACAAAGAAAATTTTTATTTTAGTGAATTTTTATTAAATAGTTACAATTAATACAAATGTGTATATACATATGCCAGAATCATAATATTGAGTGACAAAATAGAAAGTAATTTTTCTTGCAATTTTCCATTTTCCTTTCTGTATAGGTGTTGGAATATTATTCTTATTTGTAACTATTTGTTCACTAATTAAGTTTAACTAATGAATTAATACTTATAAAACCTTTATTAACACCAAGTTTCTTCCACTACAAGTTCAATAAACTGTATTTGAACTTGAGTGGATAAATAGATAGTATCTTATTAATGTTTGAAAATTTGAACAAGATATATATATATAGGGAGATTGTGAACTAATAGTAAGAATTAAACAAACTGAAAATTGCTGGTATGATTGCAAAGAAAACATATCTCTCTAGAAAATTCTTTAAAATTCTTTTGTCATTTTGATAATAAGTTAACGGAATTGACATTTCCAATTCTTCTAAGATAAAAAAACGTTTTCTTTGTTTATTCCTAAATTTTTTTTCTAAAAAAGATTTAATTCCATTTTTGAAAATGAACTGGGAATTGAGAAAAAATGCACATCAAAGAAAAATGACAAAAGCTTTTTGTTGTTAATAGACTAACAGGATAACAAAGGGCATTTCTTTTCCAGGTGTTTTTCCCTTCAATAATTGAAAGTTTAACTAAAAAATTATTTCTTAATACAACTAAGAATGTTAAAATGTACAATAAAGTTTCTGGGTAGTTTTGACATCCATTCAAACTACATGAATTATATTTATGATTCATGTAGCTTGAACAACTTGCCTGCCACATGTGTTTTAAACACAACATTTACATACTTGAAATTTCTGAAGGCACTTTTAGAAATCTGTTAGAGTGAGGCTCTTTGTCTGCACGCATTAAATATGTTTAAATTATCAAGAGATAAAGAAGAAAAAAAATGTTTATTGATATCTTTGACATTAAACTTCTTTCATTATTTAATTTTCATAACTTTATAATTTTTAGTTATTACTAATTTGTAGTGAAATCTACTTCAAAAACATTGCGTTCATAAATTCAATTTACTTATTGTACTTGAAACAGCTACCAATTCATAATTTCTTAAGTAATTTAAATGTCTTGCATACATTTTATTGCTTATATAAATACTGAAATTTACATCTGAAAATCATAATTCCGCTGAAAATAAACAAGGAGTGGGAAAACGGAGTATTCTATAGAGTATGAACATTTAGTACTCACATACACTATACTCATAACATAAATAATTGTACGTAGTCTTATGTATATATGTACTCAATAAAAATTAAAGCACTTATAAAAATATTGACTTTTTTTCTTTTTATAGAAGTTAAACATGCTTAAAACTTGATTATCATATATAATCCATTTTCCATCAACAAGGCTGTGGTGAACCTGCTGCATAAGAATGATTTTGTGAAACCAGGAAATAGTTCATATATACTCATGTACAGTAGCGCACACAGAAGTTTTCCAAGGGGTGGGGGTCCAGGGTCGAAAGTCCACAATTCTTGTATCATGCTCCTTTTGATTTTGTCGATTTTGGGGAACAAAAAACAGTAAAAAACTAATTATTGAATAAATAAATAGCATGAATTAATAAAATTAATCATTAAAAACAAATATTTAATTACATTTTATGTATTATATACTTAAAATTATAATCAATCGGGAAAAAATCAAGGGCTTTGGGGGGTGGGGTCACCTAGGACACCCTCCTTGTGAGCGCCACTGCTCATGTATAAAAGTACAGATCACAAAATTTGTTCCTTCATAATTTTAAAATGCCTCCAGTAAAACTGATAGAATTTTTATTTTACACGTTTTCAAGAATGGATGGTACAATATCAACCTTCAGTTTACGAAAATATGTTGCTTAGCGTTAGTTTTCGCAAAAATATTGGATTGAGACCGTTCAAGTAAATAGCAGTTTTGGCTCCAGTTTTGTGAATATTGCATTAAAAAAACAAGTTAGTTTGTTTGCAATGAAAATGACTTATCATAATCATTTAGAGGATTCCTTGAAATGGAGAGTCGTCGGCAGGCTTGAAGTAAGCCAGTCTCAAGTTAATGTGACTCGATGGTTACAAGTAGCACGAAATTTGTCTCCTGCTGAATTCCAAACAAGTCGTACTGTCTACAGGATAGTCAGCCAATATCACAACAGAACATCAAAATCTACACATAATCGCTACTTGGCGTTAATCGCGCTACGACATAGACTAAGAATGGCTCCTCAGCTTGCTCGTGAACTTGCTTCTGCGTCTGAAAGAAGAAATTACAGGCAAACAGTCTACAACCGACATGCAGAAACTAGCCTTTAAGCTTGGATTTCAGGCTGGCTTGTCCCTTTAACTGCATCCTGACGGTAATATCGGATATTTTGGAACTGAAAACATCAGTTTTGGACACCACAAAACTGGGGGAGCATTCTTAAAAGTGATGAGCCTAAATGTACTTAACAAACTTATTTTCGTCTAGTCTCCACCTGGAGAGAAAACAGTGATCGCTTTCTTCCTTACTGTACTGCAAAATTCGACAAATTTTCTGCCAAAGAAACCTTTGTGAGTAGTGGAAAAATGTTCGGCAGCCGCACACCATACTGTACGTTTTCGATGTGGGTAATGTCACAGCGTTCAATGGGTGAAATCCTGGAAGCCGCCTATGTGAGGTTTTGTGGGTGCTATGAGCCCAGACAACATTTTTATGCACAATAATGAACGACCACGCAGAACTCTCATTGTTAAAGAGTCCCTTGAATGAGTGGATATTTGCCGTATGGATTGAACCTCGGGGTCTCCGGATCAAAATTATATTGAATATTTTTGGTGATGATCTAGGAAAAGCCATTTCTAAGCATAACTCTTCTCCCAAGATGCCCATAAATTAAAAGTACTGTTTCTGGAAAAAAGGGATCTTGTTGCCAAAAGTAATTATTGACACCCTCATAAACAGTATGACAGCTCGTTGTGAGGCTTGTATAGCAGTTCACAGAGCTCACATCTATATTAGACAGATTTTTCCTGAGGAAATTGCTTTATCTCCAATTCATGATTTCGCACTTTTTGATATGACTTGTATCCTATTTCACAGTTAAATACTTTTTTATATTGCTATACTGCTATATTCTTTCTGACATTGTAACATATCTCTGTGCCAAATTTCGTGTTAACACAGTAAACAGTTCACCAATATTCACAGATTTTATGTTCGTGATCTTAATATTGAACATGAGTGTATATGAGAAATATATAGGTTACGGACCACGAAAAATCATGCAATAAGCCACAAGTTATCTTCAACAAATTTCTCAACGCTTACAGTTCTTTGAAGTATTTCTAGAGACAACCTAATGCGTGATATATAATACGTCATCAACACACCAAGAATTATACGCTATTGTAAAATGATAGACTGGTACCATTGGCCTACCTTGAACCTTTCGCTTGGATGGACCAACGGTACTAGTCTATCCGAAATAAAAAAAATCTTAGTTAAGCCATAATTGTTTATCGTTTGATGGCAGCCAATGTGATTACTTATGTCTCTATTCTGAATTACCGAAGTGTGAATATTAATAGTAGTCATAGTAAACACCTATTAGAGCATATCCCTTCTTCACAAACAAGATCCGTATGATAGTTGGAATTTCCACTGTTAGAATGGAAGAAGCTATATGATGTAAAATAGAGGAATAATGTTATTAGAGCAGTTTGGCTCCCTCGTAAAATCTCTGATTCTACCTCGTATTGGTTCATCTTAAAGTCCCAGGGCATTCATTCTCCATAAGCAAGCATTTTACATAGTATCATTGCTTAACTCTGTCCATGCGATGCATCTGACAGCCATATTTATTGTTATGGCAAGTTACTTCAGGCATCCCAACTATGCGTTGGCGTTCAAAGTCGTCACGTTAATTGAGTATGAGGTGTTCTTTACTGAGGCTGCGGTAATTATCGATTAAGTATCCGTGGAGTATAAACACCGAGAACGAAAAGTTGTTAGGTTTTATGAAATGCTACTTGCATGGTAGGAACGTGCATTGTTCACTCTTTATCCTTTTTACTTACAATGGAAATAACACGTTAAATTGAGAGGTAGTCGGGTAATTTCTAGGGGCTTCCCATTTTTTTTTAAAAAGTGTAAAATGTGTGGCCTGTTCAAAAGAATTGTCCGTCTTTCATAGGAGATAGAAGTTGCATTAACTGATATTCACTCAGTTAGAAAAAATATGAAATAAAATAAAGAATGATAGAAACGTAAGTATCAGTGGTTAGTATTAGTCATAATTAATTGTATATTTCAAATGTTACAGCAAAAGACCAACACACGTTTTCGGAAGTATTATGTCTCTCTCTCACCGGATTTCTACACAAAGAACTTCGTATAAGTGTTCATAAAAAATGAATGTGACTTATCGTTTATTATGATTGTACCAAGATGGTAGTAATTATTATGCTCTCTCTCTCTCTCTCTCTTATTCTGTAGTTTTATCAAACCATATATCTAGCATACAACTTTTACGGTATTATTTAAGACATCACCGACTAGGTTGGGAGATCAATTTTTCAAAAATTGATTTTCGGAAGAATTTTGTTGCTTTAAAGAAAATAAGTAGCTTAAAGAGTCCTTTGCATATATCAACCTTTGGGTATGAAAAAAAATACTATTTTCATGAAAATTTAGCAAAATTTTCAAAGTTAACAAGAACACCATCAATAAAAATGCATTGCATTGGACATAATACAATTTTAGTTTCATCCATATACTTCTTGATCCATCTAAAGTGTTACAAACTTCAAGGTAAAAAATATTTCAAAAAATAAATATTTTATAAGCATTAAAGTTTGATGTCAATGATCTCTCGTCAAAATTACTGCATTCTCTAAGCTAGAAATTGTTGCTAAATGGGATTAAATGTAACTATTTTGAAACATGGGGTTTGTTACACTCTAAGAGGCACATAATATATATGTTATAACTTCCATTGAGTTTGATTAGATTGTTTTGTAGGTATCCCATTTTTCGGGCACAAATTATCGGGAAAAATTCATGCTTCAAGAATCAAATAACATAAATATTCTTGTAAGTTAGATAAGGTAATTTCTATAAAGAAAACTTAAAAACTATCTAGTTTTATAAATTATTCCTCCTTTCTCAATAGTTAAGTTTATTTTTTTCTTCTAATGTCCCTAACATCAAATACCTCAAAAACCATTCTTTCAACCTAGGAGGATACCTTAATATATTTTTACCCATTATGTAAAATTACAAGAAAAGAAAA
Source organism: Trichonephila clavipes (assembly GCA_019973935.1). NCBI lineage: Eukaryota > Metazoa > Arthropoda > Arachnida > Araneae > Nephilidae > Trichonephila > Trichonephila clavipes. The sequence continues at coordinate 845,832 of BMAU01009176.1, forward strand.
TTAAACTAGAAAAAATAAAACAATTAATGTAGAGTATATAGGAGTTAGATTTTTCTTTAATTCCGTTCAAGATTTATATTAAATCTTAACTATCTTAAAAATGAATGCACATAAGCACTATTATGCACATAAAGAAAATTTCTTAAATTTAGAAGACAAACTTCAAATTTAAAATATGGAAAACAAGCATTATCTAGTGTTTTTTCTGATATCTTTACTACTTCTTAATTTAAGTGTGGCATCTAATGGTAAAATATATGAAACGAATCGCCTCCGATTCTATATCTTCGAAGAGCCTGCAAAAAAAAAGTTTTTCATCCACAATAGAAGACAAGTGGTAATTGAAGATAATAAATGCACATATATGTTTACAATTTTCATTGATTAGTAAATTTAGAGATCGAAAATGTCCCATTCAATTTTTGTAATTAATAAAAAAATAGAGAAATCACAAAGTTTGATCCAAATTTTTTTAGAAAAAATACAACATGGATTCCAATCATTGCGGGCTCATGACAGATTACTAAATTGCTATATTTTTAAAATAAAATAATATTTGAAATCTTCTTTCCATCTAACAATTGATCAATTATAAAACTCTAAAATCTTAAAGGAACCTCAAACTATTAATGAAGAATTTAATATTCGAATACCCAAAATCTAAATCAACACAATTATTTCCATCTTTTAAGCAAGTATTCAAACTTGAAATTTCCAACTTAACTCACAGAGATACGCAGTTAGTGATAAAAGTTTAAAATTCATTAAAGAAAAAAACGATAAAACCTACATCAAAAAATAATAAGCATACTGTCAACAAAACGGGAATAAATTTTGCAGTTTAAACTAACTCACTTCAAAGTCCAACGAATATCCTAAATATTTATTGTAACGAGAATTCCTTGAACATAATACTAATTTTTCAATTCTTACTATGAACTCACACGCTCTTATATTTATTTATCTTAGTGAAAATTTCAATCATTAATAAAATACATTTTAAAGCGCTCAATTGAGCTGAGATTTTATATTCAGGATTATTTTGGTTGACAATACAGGAATTTAATTATAATTTTTAAAAATTAATTGATTAAAACTAATCATTTAAAGAGAATTACAAATACCTTCCTTACAAATACCTACCCATCCTTTTTGGTGACTTAGCAACCGTTTTTACGACTTGTGTCAAAACTTGAAAAGGTTTTTTTCTCACGTTGTAAAGCATTAATTTGAACTGAAATTTTATATGCATGATTGTTTGGGATGACAATACGATACTTAAATGATAATTAGTAAAAGTAAATGACCACTTAATGTTGTGATTTTGTCATATGTATATACATATTTATATTAATTGGAACCATTTAATAAAAAGTAGCTGAAATAAAATTTTTCTTTGTTGATCTAATTAGGAATTGAATTATTTTTTTTATATATTACCTGTTATAAATCGCTATACTTTGCTGTAATATCACATTCATTTATAGATATTCAAAATTAATTCAGATACATCAATATTTTTAATACCATTTCCATTTTTGTGAAAATGTTTTTTTGTAAAATCTACTCCCAGGTAGCACTATATAAAGATTTTAACCTACTTGTTAGAAAAAAGCATTTCTAGAGATAATAAATTATAGAATAATGAGGGTATTATGGAATAGTTGGGAAACAGGGTCCTGTTGAAGCTTCAGTCCTTTTTGTAGCTGTAACGTGAGAAAAAAATCATACACTTATAAGAAAATGATTCACATGATTATTTGCTGATAGAGTTGCTTCTTCTCGTATTACTTACTCTAGAATAAAGTGTGTTTCGAGGTTCTCTAAAAATTTTGCAGATATGTTTTCAAATATTTTTAATTACGAATACACATATGACTTTAAGACTGATCTCAACCATAAGGCATGCTCAAAAAGTTTTAATTTGTTACACCAGCGCTTCTCAAACTTTCTATACTTGCGACCCAATTTTCAATCATAATTTTCTTCGTGCCCCCCTCCATATAATAACAATGTATTGAACTCCATAATAATATACTCTGACTTTAAGCCACAATGCTACTTTAATTATGAACCATATAAATTATCAAGATGAATGTTAAATTTTGTTTGCAATTTTATGACGTGCCCATATGATCACTAGTAATTACTAAACGTTCTTAACTTAGCACTCTTAAATTAATTAAGAAACACATTGTAAAATACTGATACATTTATAAGTGTATCATATCAGTGTAAATATGTATTTTATTTTTTTTATGTCAGAACGCATTTTTTGTTTTGCTTGCTTTCAGTAAAATATTAATTTTTCTAAAGAAAACAATCTTTTATTTTCGACTTTCTGATAAGCTCGTGCCCCCTTGTAGGCTTATCACGCCCCCTAGGGGGAGCGCCCCACAGTTTGAGAAACACTGTGGTCGTTTTTTTTAGCTAACAATGTTTTGTCCTTCAGTTTAAATGTTCATTTTCCAAGATGGTGTATCTTTTTTTAAGGAATACTAAGCCTTGCATAATATTGAATGCTGGATTATCTATGATAACATACTTTCCATATAAAAAATGTCAGGGGATAAACTGAAAGGAAAAAAAGAAATCAGAAGCTTCAAAACAACAAAAGACACCGAGAATACAAAAGGCCCTTTGTTAAGAAATGAAATTTATATTGACCTCTCCCAGAAGTACCAGAGGTGATTCCAGTTTTAGCAGAGATAAATCGTTCCATTCTGATGCATCATCTGTAATGGACTTCATGCCATACAGTAAAGAACCAGAAAGCAAAGAAGCTGAATGTATCTTCTGTAATATAAAATTTTCCGGAGATGAAAGAGGGGAGAAATTTGAATTCAATACTTGAGCTGTTTTTGTGGGCTCAGTTTGATTTTACTGGAACAGTAAAAGATCACATTTGTGACTAGAAACAGAATAGACTTGTCTGTAGTCTTAAAAATATTGATTCTTTAGTTAGAAATAATTCCATTTTGTAATATCTTATTCGTTTTCCTGCAATTTAAACTACTTAATCCATGTGGTTTCAGTAGCCTTGTGGTCCAGGTAACAGATTCGTGGCTTGCGTGACATGAGTTCAAGCCTAGTAATGCTAAAGACTCAACGTGCAGTGGAGGCTGATGCACGTTAGATATGCCGAGGTTCATACATCCTCAAATTGATTTGGTGTGGAAGTTAGGTTAGGAGAGGGGGTGCCAGCTTAGAAGTCATCCTCATTGTGACTCAGAGGTGTTAAATTTCTCTAGACATCTGAAAATATAAACAATTTTCAAACAGGTATAATTCTTTTACATTTAAATTAAATACTTCGAATCTTTTACACATTATTTGTAAAGGAATGGGGCTTTAGAAAAGTATAAAATGTTTAAAATATAATAATAGTTTTTAAAATTATAAGCATATGAAAATAAGAAACTTTTCTATCAGAAATATTTATTAAGTTTTACGTCGCGCACGCTATTTTCAAAACTAGTAGCTTTAACTACTAGCTATAAGTTGATTTATAAAGCTAAATGTATTCATATTACATTGGATAGAATAATAGCTTACATGTGTTAATAAATAAAGTATACATTTTTAAAGAAAATATTTAAAAAATTGCAATATTTTATAAATATTTTGAAAAACAAAAGATCTATAATACTAAAATTAGTTAAAGTTTAAAAAGTATGATCCATTTTATAATTCTATAAAATTTTATACATCAGAGGCTTCTATTTTAGAAAATAACGTGCACAACGCAAAAAATACTTAATATTTATTATAGAATTTTCATATACTTATAATTTTTTTCAAAATTATGATTATATTTTAAACATTTTATACTTTTCTGAAGACCCATTCTTTTATAAATAATGTGTAAAAGATTCCTAAACTTTAATTTAAATTTAAAAGAATTATACCTGTTTAAAAATTATTTGTATTTTCAGACCTCTCGAGAAATTTTACACCCCAGAGACCCCTTTAATCATGATTTAAAATCACGAGGTCCGTCGCCCTCGCGCAGCTTTATAGAGCACAGTATCACGCTAATATCATTCGACACGACTCTATTCCCTGTTAGTCTCCAATTCTAACTTTTTTAAAATTAATGCTTTATCAACAAAATAAATAGTATTTTTAACAAGTTGACAATCTTTACCAATAGTTATATGTATTAACAATGATTTGGGGATATTTTCCTCAAACCAATAAATTGTTTATTAAAAATGTAATAGTATTCCCCTCCCATCAAAATTTCATCCACATCTACTTATAAGTATTTTAAAATTCTGTATATTTGACTCAAATGTTATAAAACTTAAACATTAAATGTATGGTACTTTCATTTTTCATGATGTTTAATATCAATCAATTTCTAATTAAAATTTATTACGATGGAATTTTAAAAAAAAATAATACTAGATTGAATAAATATCTTTATTTCAAATTTTTCTCTAAATTTATTCCTTGTATCATATAAATAAATGAAGATAAAGTTCAAAAACAGAAAAATGTATTGTTACACGAAAAGAAAAACATAAAAAAAACTAGAACCATTAAAATGAATCTTATACAACTCTTTTTTAATAATTGTCTCTTTGTTTCTCGATTGGAACTAATTAAGTGAAAGATTGAGAATTATTCATCATTTTTAAAAGAAATGGCGGTTGTTGGATGAGACGGTAAAGATTTTCTGCAAAAAAAAGTCTTCTTGCTATTTTTATCGCAGGGGCTTTACATTATCCTGTTTAAATAAGGGGAAAAACCGTAAGTGTAAAAATTATAAGCAAAATGAAAAAAGTATGAATGAAAAATAAAGGGAGTCTGGAAAATGTATCTGATTTTTACATATCATTGCTTCTTTGAATGAGAAACTATTATAAGAAATTCAATGTATTTTATTTGCATAGATTTTTCATTGTTTTGTACAGGAGTTGATTTTAAGATTTAAAAGGCCTTTCAGGTTCAAATTTACAATGGAAACAATGCACATATCTTAAGCTGTATCAAGAGGTAGAGCTGGCGAATTTAAACCGAATATTATGCCCATAACAAGACAATAATTCAAGAAATAAAACTATATTTTTCCTTTTATTAAAAAAGAAAATAAAATAGTTTTTATTTTTTAAATGGACACTATAATACTATGTTTAAATTTTCAAATATCTCTATTAAACACCTTTTTTCACGAAGTACTGTTTTTACTGAACTTTGTGCATTCTTTGCCTTAATGAAAGCAGCACATAATGTTCAAATTGTAGATCATTTTGAGTTAACACGATGCACCATAAAGAGGTAGATCTATGTTGCATCCCTCACTAACGAGTATAATAATTAAAAGTAAGGAAAGAATAATTGCATAGAAGATGTACTGGTATATCGACTTTTCTATCATTTTAGCCTACAAACAAGCAGGATTTAAACAATTCAGATCAACTAACTAGAATATTGTTATCCTTAATCAGATGGTAAGGCAGTGCTTATCAAACTTTCAATGTTTACGACCCAATATCCAATCATAATTTTCATCGCTCCATTTTTATGTATGACAAGTCCATGGGATCGCTGCTAATTATTAAACTTATTCTTAACTTAGAATTGTTAAATTGATTATAAAATACTTTGTGTGCTACTGATACATTTATGAGGGTATTATATGAGTGCAAATGTGTGTTTTATATTTTATTATGTTAGAATGTATTTTGTTTGTTTAATTTCAGTAACTTAATAATTTTTGTTTAAAAAGTCTTTTGTTTTTGACATTTCAATATACTCTCGCCCCCCTCGTATGGTTATCATGCCCCCTAGGGGGCGCACCCCACAGTTTGAGAAACGCCGTGGTAAGAGATACATTGGACAAAAAACACATTCTTCCAGATTTTTTTTCTAGACCTAAAACCCACATGTGGTTTCGTTTGCCTGGAAAGTATTTTGCTAAAGATTTGCAATGTTTAGTATTCACTCGAATATGTTTCGCGGGTTCAAGAGTGTCCTTAACCAGGGAATCTAAAAAGTACGCTCCGAATATTGCTCCTCGTGTTTCAAGATTCTTAAAACTGGATTTCATTAGGGCACCGTCAGTAGTTTTGGTTTTTAATATCTATACAAATGACCTTATTATTGACCTGGTCGAGCCGCATGTCTTCTCGAGAGGTTGGTGGGAGGGGAAGAGAGGTGGGAGCCCCTGACTTTCCCCAGGGTGTTCTCCCTCAAAATTGGGGTGAAACCGAGTGAAATCATGGTGCATGATGCTCAAATCTAAGGCTAACGACAGGCGTAAAAATGCAGCCCTTCTCCACGATGGATTTTGTGGATCTTGATCTGATGTTACTGCCGATCAGGTGGCATAAGCGTCAACAAAAGGATTAGTGATGTCAAATATCTACTTTAGCCATCGATCTGGTTATTTAACCCGAAAATCGCAAAATACAAGTTAAACCAGTCTGAAAATGCTTTAAATAAATTAAGCGATTGGGGTCGTGTTAATAATAAAGAAGCAAATTTAGAAAAAACTGTATATTAAACGTTTTCCCTCACACACCAACCGATTAATTTCAATCGATTTTATCAAAACCTCCCTGTTCCTCAGACCAATCCCTTTTTCTATTTGGGTATAATCTTCAACCGTACACTGACATAGCAAGAGAACGTTACAAATATATTCGAAAGAGCCACCAAGAGACTTACTTTAATAAAAATAATTACAGGTGCTAAAAGAGGATGCTGTATAACAATCCTAGATTTCACATGTAAATCCTATATTTTGACCCTTATCCCTTACTGCGTCAAACCTTTGATGAAGGAAAGCGAACAAGTTATCAATACACTGGAAAAATTCCATGATCAAACCCTTCGACTTATCTTTGGAGCAGTCAAGACAACTCCGATTGATGCGCTTTTGATATCTATCCAGCATATGAGCTTTCAATCAGTTATGGAAGAGAAAGAAACAAATATTAAGGGAAAAATCGAAAGACTACAAAAGATTGTTTTCCCTTTGGTTAAAGTCCCTTGTCATCAACCCTTAGAAGCAATGAAACCCCAGAAAAATTTTTAGAGGAAAGAACAACTAAGATTAATCAGGAAAATGAAAACTCTCATCAAGAGTCATTGTGTCCAACTGAATAAAGGAAGTACATGGTCAGAATAAATCTGCCAATTGAGGTTTCTAAGAGAGAAACAGATAACACATAATAAAATTCTAAAAGCTGTAGCCTTAGACACTATATATGAATCTGCCATTAGAAATTTTTAAAAAATATTTGTGCTAATGATTATAAACACCTGATCTTTTAATTAGAGTACCTCTTGTTTTTTCAAAAACACACATTTTTCCAATATGTCCATTAACTCCTAGATAGAAAAGGAAATAAATATCTAATACAATAAATACCTCATGAGGGCCCTAAAGTAAAAAAAAAAAAAAAAAAAACCAAAAACTTAATAGCCAAGAGCACTACGAGAAAAAACACTCAATCGAAAATTTTTCTGCTTCTTAATTAAAATAAAAGAAATCCCAGTGGAATGTTTCTTTGGTATTGACCATGTAGAAGAAGAATTAAAAACTACCCTTTCAAAATTGGATACAGTAACACAATTCAAACATTTTTTCTGGAGTTTTTTTTCAGACAACAATAAAAGGAATGATACATGCTTCTTTACTTTTGTAGAAATTCCTCAAATCTCGTTTTATTTTTCAGAATGTTAGTTATAAGAAAATTATTCTTCCCTGTTATTTCTCATCCACATTTCCATCTTACATGGATTAAGATAATTTCGTGCCGAATTTTAATTTATTTTGTGTAAATAAAAATACTACATTAAGATATGCCAAATTTCAATTTTTGCCTTTCGATGTAAAATGAAACGAAAAATAATAAAAACCGAAGAAAATATTTGGCGAGGTTCCGTGTAACATCGAATTTTTTTTCTTCTATTGGAAGAAGCATAGCTATAATGGTAAAGATGGAAATACTTCTTTTGTAGTTCTATGCTTATTTTCGTATGATGAATTGCCTGGAATGTAATTAGTGTACACTTTTGACAGATGAGTAAATGAAATGCAGAAAAGAATGGAATTTGAAGAAAAATACCATTGGTGAATAGCAAATGATATAAGAAATATCACAGTTTTATCTTAGTCAAGATTGATCAAAGAAATGAAAAGTAATGCGAAAATTATAAAGCACGAAATGCATTAGAATTATTGATGATCATATTGTGTATTGATGTGTCAATTATATAAAAATGCATTTGCGTTCATAAGCTTCTACAAAAACAACATTTAAATTTATTTTTTGTCCTAATAATTTTTCTTGGTAATAATATTTTTTTTAATGATCTTTCTTCCTCTATAGCAGACGTCTTGAAACTGTGTTGTGGAACCTTGGGGTTCCACGAGTTTAAAAATGAAAAAGAAAATTATGAATTAGGTATGCTAAACGGCTTTATCCAGTCTTAGGAAAACGTCCTTTCTCAGGACGCTGACTTGTAACTTTACACTCACTTCAGACGCCGTCTTCATTTAAGAAGATGATGTTTTTAGTTTGTTCACATATATATAGCATCACCTTGCCTTTGGACACCGTTTTAGCTTAAAAAACTGACATTTTATTGCATCGACATATCTTTAATTTGTCTTCGGATATCGTTTGCGAAATGATTAATGAATTATTTTGCGCTCATTTTTTTATTAATAAAAATAATGCTCACACTATCTCTCATTAAATAAAATGTAAAAATTTGTTACAGTAACCACGTTTGATAAAAAGATCTTAGTGTGTGTTAATGTCTTCTATTATTCCATTTTTTTTTAAAAAAAAATTTTAATTTAAAATTTTTCAAAATATTAATTCGTCAATTAAATATTAATTTCCTTATTTATAATAAATATATACCTTTCCAAAATATCCTCTTAAAGAAATGTCTGGAGAAATATTTTAAAAGTATATTTTTTCCCTCCAAGTTTAAAAGTAGCTTAATAATTTCTAAACATATATGTTATTAATCACAGTAAAAATTTCTTCATTTTTTATTTTTTTTTCCAAATAATGTGGTAAGAAAAACTTTATTGCTCAATTTTTGAACTACTAAACTATAATCTGAGATTTTAAGTACTTAAATTTAATATCGGATATTTTTGTACATCAAAGTTTGTCTATGCTCAGTATCAATATCGAGAACGAAAATCGGTTTAAAAACTGCGTGATAAAATGACAAACAAAACACATCTTATATACAAAATGCTTGAAATTATACTCATATGGTGTCTTCTAGAATTGATCGAATACTTCAGAAATTTATAAGTAAAACCCTGTAGCTAAATTTCCAAAATTTTAACTATAAAAATCCATACAAACCACATTTATATCTAATAATTAAAACCTTTTTTTTTTTAAGTTCTGTAAAAATAAATATATATACAGTGGTTCTCGACAGGATTCGTACACTCGCCTTTCTCTAAAAAAATGAATATGTTTAACTAATAAAACTTAATATACTGGAATTAAATTTTAGAAAATTCGACATTGGCAGAAAGTTCGTTGAAATGACTGCAAATTCAATATTTTAGTCCAGACATTTGTATAATAGCTCGGAGAAGAGAAAGTAAGGAGGAACGTTATCCCAAAAATTTAGTTGGAATAGTGAATCATGGTGGTGAAGGTATTCTCGTGTGGAGGGAAGGATGTAATAAACTTCAAGAACAGTTATTTTTGTATTTTTTCACGGTATTGTGAATCATGAGCTTTATTTAAATATTTTAAAGAACAATGTAAAAATATCAGCTCAAACTTAGGATATTGCAGACGAGTTCATTTTTGAATGAGATAGTGACCCCCATAGTATTACTCTCAACGTCTACCTCTGGTGTCTTGCACCCAAATTCTGAAAACGCCTCCTCAATTACATGATTTAAGCCAGTGCTTCTCAAAGTAGCAATATTCCCGACCCAATATTCAATCATAATTTTCGTCGTGCCCCCTTCATACAATAACAATGTGTTGAATTCAATAATACTATACTTTGACGCTAAAACTACGATACGACTTTAACCTTTTAGGCACCCCTGGCGTATATAAACATCTCGCTAATCGAAAGCTTCTATTTCCCTGGACGTATATGTACGTCTTTACGAAATATAATCTTTTTTGAACACTGTCATCGATAAAATTATTCTGAAGGCTTTGGAATGCAATAAGCGGATCTTCCTTATGTTTGTGAAGGATTTACTTACTTCAGATTATATTTGCTTATTTATTCACCCCCCAATGCATCACATACGCGCAACTACGAGGAAAACGGTTGGCATTGGGAAGTGAATCGCGTAACTTTTAATTGGTAGTTAAGGGATTAAGTATAGTCCATATAAATTATTAAAATATGTGCTAATTTCTATACATAACTTTATGTATGATAAGACCATGGGGGCACTAGTCATTATAGGGGGCGTGATAACCATCACCTCAACATCCATTCGTCCTATGTCTGAAGGAATGAAAAATGAACCACTAAACACTGCCATAATAAAATTGGTTTATTACAATCTTAATTTATTTACAATGCAATACTACTCTAAAGGGCTCATGATCAAGAGTGATGTGAAGCAACCCATATTTCTGATAAACAGAGCAGTTAACCTCTGAATCTATATTTATAGATTAATTCCTAACTTAATAGGATCCCCTTTATTCTTAAACTTAAACAAACAAGCTTACCGCCTTTTCCTTAGCGAACAGCTACAGTCCATAAATCATCAATTTATTATTTAATCTGACTTCCTCTGGCTCTTCTGGTCTCAAACCCACTTAAAGCGTATCTGCACTGGCAATGTTAGACCAACTCGTCGAACTCATAGAATACACACTAACTCTCTTCTCCTGGAATTTTATCTCACTTCACTTACCTTACTTAGCGCTCCTCACGAATACTAACGTTCCAATATATATGATTCATAATCTGCATAACCACGCTCACTTCTTGGGTTGGATGGAAAGAATTGTCATTCCGGTCCTAAAGAAATACCAAGAGGATTAATGGATGTAAAACTAATAAAGATTCGTCACAGAGTATGCATACAACCTTATACACGTTTCTGATATATCACCAATATCTAAATACACTCAAGTCCATAAATTAAGGATAATGAAAATCAGGCAAAGAAAGAGACAGAATCAAAACAAATTTGACTTAATTGTAAAGTTTTTTTATTAAACAAAAGGTAAAGAGCAAAAAAGATGCAATATGTTTGACATAATTAACAAAAAATGCGATTATTACTCCCTGGAACAAATTTCCAAAAACAACCTATTTACAAAAAACAGTATAACATGGTTAGTATGATGGTTAATACGGAGTATGTCTCCCGGACAATGTAATACAGGCGTTACAACGCCTAGGCATGCTGAGTATCAAATTATCAAACTAATCTTGAGGAATATTACACCACTCATCAAGCAATGCCCTCCGAATTTCCGGTAGAAAGGTGGGAGAGGGTTGACAGACTGCAATTCGTCGACCAAGCATATCCCACATATGCTCTATTGGATAAAAGTCCGGTGAGTATGCTGGTCAATCCATACGTGTGATATCCTCCGATTGAAGGCATTCATCTACAAAGTTTGCACGGTGAGGACGGGCGTTGTCATTCATAAAAAGAAATTCAGCACCAATGGCGCCCCGAAACAAACGTACATGATGTTCCAGAATGACATCCCGATAAATGTGGCCTGTCATCGTTACACTCTGAACATACAGGTCAGTTCTGGAACCAAGAATAATTCCTCCCCAAACGATCCATACTGCACCATCATAACGGTGTCGTTCAATGGTGTTCTCTTGGTGGTGACGGGTACCTGGCATTCTGGATTTTAAAGTCAGGCGAGAATCAGACTGCAAACTAAACCTGGACTCGTCGGAAAACATCACACAAGACCACTGTTGCGGTGTCCACAATGCATGCTCTCTACTCCAGGGTAATCGCAGGTGACAGTGAGTTGCGGTAATTGGACACATCTGACAGGCTTACGAGCATATAAACCAATGTGCCCTAAGCGTCTGTACACGGTCTGTCTTGAAACTGTCGTACCGGTAGCTGAAGAGAGCTGACGAGACAGGTCTGATGCTGTGCTCCGTTTGTTTCTTTTAGCAGTAACTGCCAAATACCGGTCCTCATTCAGCGTTGTAACTCGGGGGCGGCGACCTGTGCTGTACTATCTACTTACATTACCATCATCTTGGAATCGTTGCCAAAGCCTGGAGATGACATTCTGGGCGATTCCAAGTTCCTCGGATACTTCCAGCTGGGTACGTCCACATTCCCGTCGTCCAATAATTCTACCACGTAAAAAATCATCCAAATACGTCCTTTTTGTTATAACTATGCGGTTATTGCACTGAAATGCTTTTAAAGCGCTTGTGAAGAATTTTACTTCATTGCCACAATTCCTTATATACCCCTCTTCTACACTCTGGTCATTGTGACCTACTATCCGCAACATCTGGTGGTTTCCTGTAATTTGCACATTCTTCTTCAAGATGTGTGATAATTCTACAGTTGAAATTTATATTTTAGAGTTCAATTTCTGTGTGATTCTGAATTATCCTTTTTTGGGGGCATGAGTGTATATCCAGTACATTTGATGAAATGCATCAGATAGGCACGTTTCATTTCTCTTGAAATTTTTAACCCTTCTCTCCTATTTCTCCGAATTGAAAAGACCATGACTCAAACTGAAGTTGAGTCATATCTTGTAGAGATCATTTTTAGGAAAACAATCCTCAAGATTGAAAAGGATCTTCTCCGTTATTAAATTACATGTTATTTCCCTCCATCAACATGTTTCTGATTCAAATGTGGAATCTTTGTAGTTAAATATTATTTCACATTTTTAATAACAGGGGTAATAAATTTCTCTAGAGGTCTGAAAATGTAAACGATTTTCAAACAGGTATATAATTTCTTTAAATTCAAGTTAAATAATTCGAATCTTTTACACATTTCTTATACAGGAATGGGGCTTCAGAAAAGTATAAAATGTTTAAAATATAATCATAATTTTAAAAATTATAAGCATATGAAAATAAGAAACTTTTCTGTCAGAAATATTTATTAAGTTTCACGTCGCGTATGCTATTTTCTAAACTAGTAACTTTAATTACTAGCTATAAGTTGATTTATAAAACTAAATGTATTCATATTACACTGTAGCTAGTTTTATATAAATGAAATAATAACTTGCATATGTTAATAAATAAAATATACATTTTTAAAAAAATATTTAAAAAATTGCAATATTTTATAAATATTTTGAAATACAAAAGATCTATAATACTAAAATTAGGTAGGGTTTAAAGAGTTTGATGTATTGTATAATTCTATAAAGTGTTACACATCAAGGACAATATTTTAGAAAATAGCGTGCACAAAGCAAAAAATACTTAATATTTATTATAGAATTTTCATATGCTTATGACTTTTAAAATTATTAGTATATTTTAAACATTTTATACTTTTTCTTAGCCCCATTATATTTTAAATAATATGTAAAAGATTCGAATCATTTAATTTAAATTTAAAAGAATTATACCCGTTTGAAATTCGTTTATATTTTCTGACCTCTAGAGAAATTTAACAACCCTGAGAACCCCTACTTATTTTTGACTTCATTTTAAATATGACATATTTCTTGAAGGTATCCGACTACGTTCGGAACCACGAATTAAAAAAAGCGCATAAATGGATAAATTTCATATTTAGTGTCGCTTAGATTAGAATACATGTATAAAATTGTTTTAAGGGCATTTTGACAAAAAAAATTATTTAAATACAATATTTCGGCAGAAAAAAAACTTAGAATAAAATTTTTCAAAATGTTCTCCTTTTATAAAAAATACTTCTAAAATAATAATGTTTTGCTTATATAAAGTAAAGACTTCTCCAGAGAGTCTGAACCTTTTTTTTTTTTTTTTTTTTGACAAATTCAGATTATGTTCAGAGTTACAACCAATTGCAATAATTATTGGCTTGTTTTTCTAAAAACTTCTCCCCTCTGTTGTCGTAAAACATCGATCTTCTTACTTCTAAGTTATATATTTCAAAAATTCTATTTGAGCCTCTGTGCAGAGGTCTGAGCTACATACTGGCAAAATATTTTATAATAAAAAAAGCATTTTTCACAAAAGGGGAATATTTTAGAAATTGGTCATTATATGTTTATTTTTTTCAGAATATTGTACTTAAATAATTTTTTATTGTAAGAATGTTCTTAAAACAATTTATATACATTTTCTAATCTAAGTGACACTAAAAACCATAAGTATCATCTATTTATACGCTTTTGCAAAATCACGGTTCCGAACGTAGTCGGATACCTTAAATGGTTGAGATAGAATTATAGACACAAAATATATCTAGATATATATTATAAATACGAAAGTTTGTGAGGATGTTTGACCGTCTTTCACGCAAAAACAACTAAATGGATTTTAATGACGCTTTACAGTAATATAGCTTATACATCAGAATAACACATATGCTATAATTTATAGCAAAAGGCTATAATTTATAAATATATTGTGTGAAGTGTCCAAAATATAATGGTACTTGTCAAGTAAGTAGCAAAAATTCTCTTTATTTGAATGTTTTTTTTATCATTTTATTATGCCCATTTCGTAGTAAGAAATGGATGTTTTTTTTCAAAATAAATGCTTTTATCGGTTCTGGTACTTAAAGTAAATAAACTTTTTCTTTCACACTGCATCATTTGGACAAATTTTCAAATTTTGTTTGTGTTTAGTAGTCAATTATAATGCTATAATTTAATTGAATAGGCGGATATTGCATTTTTAAGTATAAAAATAATTATAACTACTGAATTGTATTTTTTGGAGCGAGTGAGTGAGTGAATGTTAACGTCGCACTGTTCAGCTACACGAGGACTTTTGGCAACGGACCACGTAATTTTGAACCTTGGTGAAGTGACGTGGACGACACCAGAGCTAACACCCCCTTCTTCTAACTACCACACCACACCAACTTAGAATGGATATTCTACCGATACTTAGCAGGAATATTCTTTGAAATCCACTCTTACAAGATATATGGCAGCACGGGTTCTATGATGAGTATTTTAGCGGGGAAGGCAAACACTTTTGCAGCAGATATGCGTTTTCAGCTTACGGATTTTCAGCGAATTGCAAAGATTATTTTTGTCCCGAACAAATAGTTTATGTTAAAATTTAAGTGTCTTATGTTTTTGTATGTTAATGAAAACCTTAGAAAATGATTTGACTATTTATTTTAAGTGAACGGTGTATATATTTAATTTTACAGTTGAATATCTTTAATTAATTTATTATCTCTAACAGATTAAATTTCCCAAAGTGGAGTATTTCGTTTATGTATATCCCTTAATTTTGAATGCAAAGATAAAAAAAACATTGCATGAAAAAAACTGCACTAAATCATATTGTGGTAGATAAAGCATTAACGTGCATCGTTCCCCTACAGGGTAGGTCTTACAAAGCTCTAATAAAGCTCGATTTATGAAAGTAGCTAGACATTTGCCAACTAGACTCTATCTTTACCATTTCGCTGTGTTTCATTGAATCGCCATTATAGCTATTATAATTTAAGAAACGGCGTTGCTTCCGAATATTACAATTTTAACATAAAATAAATATAACAGAAAGTAAAATTAATGTATTACACTTTCAGATATAAATTATTCACACTATTTTAGCGTTCATTACACAAAACTTTAACTAAGTAATGTGTTCATTTTGCTGAGAGCAGAGATCAGCTTAGGGAGGTATTTTCAAAAATCGACCCTGAAGAGTGTTACGGGGAGCTATAAATTTAAAAAAAATCCTTTTTATCAGCTATTAGATCTACATACTTAAAATTTAGCAAAGATGTTTTCCTTCTTTTTTTTGTTTAGCTTAGATATGAGATATGCAAAACCTTTTTTTTTTTTGTTTAATTTGCAAATCACGTAAAATTAACTCATTAAAAACTTCTTTATCCTTCAATCTGTGTTGTTTAATTTTTCAATTCACCCATGTGAAGAACGGGTATACCAGCTAGTGTATATGTATATTTTATTGCTTTTTTTCTTAACTATTTATTATAACTAATATCTTGTTTCTTTGATCATCAATTTGGTGCCATCTGTAGGAAATAAATTTAATTATAATCTAACCTGTGTGTCTATTTTTACTGGAATGGATATCTGTAACATTCCATATTGATCTGGCTTGGCACCACTGTAGACGCAGTTGCTGATGTTCCGGTGTTAAAGGGAGTGCACGGAAAGGGCGCTTGGATTTAAGATTTGCTTCTGCAAGGTGCCTGGAAATTGTTTGTGGAACAATTGCTACGCCTACGTCTGCTCCTTTCGTTGAACAAGTCACTGTGGGGTCCACAAGTGCTTGCCGCACGATCCTTCTATCCTTTCTCCTCGTGGTCTTCCTGGTCGTTCCAGACCCGGTTTTCCACGCGTGGGTACTTTCTCGTGTCCACTGCTTCCAACAATTTCTAACGGCACTCTCCAAATGATCCACCTGGCCAGCAACTCGGCGCGTCGACCAGCCTGCAGTTTTCATCCCAATGATCAGGCCTCTCTCAAACTCGCTGTCTTGTAGCACATTTACCTGGCATGTTTCGCTTACCAAAGTCTTCCTACAATCGGCGGGTAATCGTCACGTTTATGAATCTTCGAATTTGCGCTGGATCATATAGCACCCTCTTCCTGATTGTAGCGCTACCTCGGCGTGTATGAGAAGGCGTAATGGCACAAAACTTGAATCATTTGCATATCACATTACGCTGTACTTATTTGCAAAGTTTCGCGATTGTACTTAGCTTCCTTCTTGCGTCGCTATTTTCAATGTTCCTCAGTCTGTATATATATATATATATATATATATATATAATATAGTTTACACACACGCAACACTGCCTTGAAAATAAAATCAGTACAACATCTGAGATAAAACATCTTTTTATAAATATTAAACATTGTTTCCAAATTTAGAAAACTCAGAACTATATCTAGACTGTGGCGCTATCTATTTTATTACTTTTACTTTAATAATGAAAGGAAGTTAAATTACCTTTATTATCAGTATCTGCAAAAAGTGTGATATTTGCCTTTTATACTGTACACCAATGATACTCAACCAGCAGCCCAGGAGGCCTTTTCTGAGTGGACCCAGTCATTGCACTAAGAAATTCAATTATTTAGGAACAATATCCCAAAATTTTAACGGGAAATTCTACCAACTAAGCATTTATGTCAATCAATTTTGTTTTTGTTTTTTACAATACAATGTAAACAAGAGGTTTGGTTATGGATGGAAGAAAATCGAATCTACCCCATAACAGTAAAAGGTCCATAGAAATAAATATATTTTGTGTGTGTTTGATGAAAGCACAGTGGTCGAGTGGTACCGTATCGTGCTTCCAAACCGCATTTCTGGGTTGTATTCCTGGGCAGGGCAAGAGCGCGACTCAGATTTTCATTCCTACTGCACTCTGTCAAATAATTAGTACCAAGCTTGCTTGGGGACTTAAGGCAGTTTACCCATGTGATGGTTTAAAAAAATCAAAAATATTATCCTTCATAAATTGCTTTCTTAATATGTCTAAAATACAGTGGTAAAATGATTTTTTAAATTTGAAGTCGTTATAAAGAAGCAGGCGCTAGAAGAGATGTCCATAGAGCTAAGTTAAGATTTTCATTGTATCAATCGGACTTGTGTGAAACTTTAAACGCGTTTTCTGAACACAAAAATTCATCCATCACATCTCAAGAACGATTTGACGGAAAGACATCAAATTTTGGGGTAGACTCACGGCATATATACGAACCAAATAAACGATGATAATTTCAAAATATTTCTATTTTTTACAACAAAAACATAACAAAAAAACACCATCAAGTTCGAAAGGTTTTCTTCAAAAGTCTACCAAAAATCCATTTTTTTTCCAATTGATTTTAGTTTATTTGGTGAATTTAAGCTTATAGATTAAAACGTTATTTTTTTACTAACTTTTATTTAACTTGCAATGTAAAATGCTCGGGTGGAATCTTGCAACGCAATTCTGAAGCTGATGTCTTCAACCGATTGAGCTGAAACTTTGTATACACGTTTAGTTTGGATGACAATGCATGTTTTGATTCTTTATATTCCAATATCGCAATTGGTTAAAAAGATATTAATTAAAAAATTCTTACCCATGTTACAAACTTACTTTACCCTTTTACAACGAGCTCTCGAAGCCTAGTGGTTAGAGAATCTGACTTCAAGTGAATTGCTGCGGTTTCGATTCCCGGGAGTTCACAGTTTTTAAATCACATTAATTTTCCTTCAAATTTATTTCTCTTGATCAAATTTAAATTTCCACGTTCTTTTCTGTTTATACAAGCTTTTATTTAACTTGCAATGTAAAATGTTCGGGTGGAATCTTGCAACTCAATTTGAAGCTGATGTCTTCATCCGATTGAGCTGAAATTTTGAATACACTTTTAGTTTGGATGACAATGCATGTTTTGACCATTTATATTCCGATGTCTCAATTAGTTAAACATATATTAATAAAAACCCTTTACCCCTGTTAGCTTTTTGATTGAGCGGATTGAGCTTGAAGAAGTTTCGATTTTTCGACCTTTTTTTAAAAACTCGTCTTATTTTTTCTATCAAACTGAGACAAAAAATAATTACATAATCGAAAGGATCCTTTATTTTCTACTATACGGTGTACTTCTTTTTAAAAAATAATGATATTGTCTATTTTTTACGATTTTTTTCTAAAATGCATTTTTATGAAAATGATTCTCAATCGTTCCGTATGAACTTTTTTTTCGTTTTAACGAATCGAAGTTCTGAACTTAAAAAGTTCTGGCCTTTCTCTTTTAGAATCAGTCATTTAAAAATAAAATACCGAAAAACTTTTTTTTCTACGATTTTTCAAAAAATACTTAAATTTTTAATAAGATATATAAAAACTACGTTATTTTTGAAGATAATCACACAAAACTCTTTTTTCGTTTCTAGGATATCCGGATTTTGAGAAAAAATTGGTTTTTCGTTTTTAATATAGTATTATAGAAAAAAAAAAAAAAAAAAATAATATCAATAATGAGTTTTAATATTTTAATTAATTTTTCTTCGTCCAATGTTGTTTTGGTCTTACATTGTTTATCCCCGTCTCCCATTATCCTCTTGTCTCGGCTCGATTGAAATATTTATCATATGTACGTGGCCCGGCGGGAAAAAAGATTGAGTACCCTTGAGCTAGCCTGTTCAAAATTAACCGGCAAACGACCTTGCAACAATGATGTATTGAATGAGATGAATACACTGAGAAACCTGTCCAGCGATAACTAAAAAGTTAAAAATAAATTAAAAGTAAAAAAAAAACTTTTTAAAACAAGCTTTTATTTAAATGCTCTAAAAAGAATAGAATAAACTTTTCTTCTAAAAATTGTTTTGTGCTTTCAACTTATAACGTCATTACACAATTTATGATACAAAAGCTTGTCGCGAGATTTACGTACACGTGTATTTATTTAGTTTGAAAATTTTAAAAAATTAAAATCAATCAGATCAAACTATTTAATTTGCTTGTTTATCTACGCAGGTAAATCTCGCAACAAGCTTTTATATCATAAATTGTGTAATACGTTATAATTTTAATAGAAAAGTTTATTTTATTCTTTTTGGAGCATCTAAATAAAAGCTTGTTTTTAAAAAGTTTTTTTTACTTGTAATTTATTTTTTTCAGTTAAGCCAATCAGCCGGAATCGTGGAGAAGTGAGCATCCTTTTTTTCGAGGTACGTGTATTCAGAGCGCTATAACTCACGTTCTATTGGATATTTTTGGCTAAACATTTATATACGTACTTTAAAATACATATATATGAATGATAAAAAATTTGAAATTCTATCTTTTTACTTGTCGTCAAAAAATATTCCCTAAGAATGCTTAAAACACAAGTCGTCACATGGATGGACCCCCTTAAGAACTGGTGTACTCTCTTCAGACTGACCACCTAATCGGTACATCTGCTCACGCACCTCAGCGTCCAATGGTATGGGCACAGTAGGCGCTGGCCCTTATGGGCAGTTGCGCCACTTAGTTTGAGTTTCAGTGTGCTTGATAGAAAGGTGAATACAATATTAAGGCAAAACAAATGAATTTTAATATTATGATTAATTTTGTTTTGTCCAATGTTGGTTTGGTCTTATAGTACTTTTCTTCATTAACCTCCTGTTGTAACTCCCGTGAAGTACCAGTCACATGTATATAACCCAGCGGGAAAAAGAGTGTACCCTTGCTGTAGACCATTTTTTTCATAAAAGACGTTCGCAAAATACCACGATATGCAATCAATACTGGAAAACTCATCCTGTACATTTTTGAATATAATAATAGTAACTATGACGCATTTGCCAATATTTTATGATATATCGAGATTTGTCAACGGTATAATACGTAAGTACTGAAAATGCAAAATGATTTTATCGTGAATGAAAATGTTTTTGGAACTTTTGAGTCCGCATTTTATTTATGATTTTATTTTTAAATATTCTGTACAATGTTCTACCATGTATATAGTTCTTGGAAAGAATACAATGTATCTAGTGCAAATATTGATTTGCTGTTTCACTCTCTTATAAGCAAACTTAACTCCTTCCAGGCTCATTTTATTTCGGGATTATAAATCAAGACATGTCAATTTTTCATGCCTACCTAGAAAAGTAAGCTAAATCATCTATAAGTGAAAACGTTCAACAACGACTTACTGTGCAGTGTAAAATTTCACAGTTCCCGAGCTATTCTCGGGTTGAGTCAGGATGGTATGTTTCGCCTTCCCAAGCTCAGCTCGGGAAAAACCGGAAGGAATTTAAGGGGTTCGGTTCTCTTAAATTTAAGCGAACTGTTTTACGATGCAGTCAATTCCATTGGCATACATAAATGAAGAAATAATGTAATCAATGCTTAAGATACGATCTAAAGAGTAATTTTAATGAAGGACTATACGTAAAAGGTCAATTTATGAGAATAATTGGTAAAACTATCTTTAAAATTTTCAGTATATATTAGATATTTACTAACAAATTAATTAAAACCCATAACACAAACTTATCCTCGACCTTTTCGTCAAGAAATTATATATTTTTTAATTCTTCACAGCTATCCTCTCAATATGTCAGTTATTTGAAACAGATATATAATCAAGAGGGAGAGATTACATATCTTGCACATTAACATTGCATTATAAAGCCTAACATGAATGTTATTGGTGAGAAACCTCATAATTTTTTGAAGCTTCGGGACTGGGTCGAATTTTGAGGAGGCAGCTTCACACCCACCAACTAAAGAACATTGAACCTCTATAGACTTAACGTGCATCAGCGCTGCTACGGCGTGACTTCACGTGACACCAGGATTCGAATTCACCAAACTCCGCCACAAGTTCGTAACAAAACCACTAGGCTACCACGGCCATAAAAAAATGTCTAAATACAAACATTCCTCATAGGAAAACGGAATTGCCTCATTTAAAGATTTTTTTTCTTTCCTGTCATTCTTGTGTAGATTTTTTTCCCTTGTTTCATAATGATTTAGTTTAAAGTATTATTTTTAAACAATTTTTTAACAGATTTAAGTAAGAAAGAATAAAATAGTTATTACAAATATAAACTCATGGAATAAAAAGCTTATTCTTCTTAATAATGCTGTATTGTTCCTACTTGATATAAAGATCTTTCATTGTCAAAAACATGCATTATACGAAGGTTAGGGCATAAGTGATAGCAACTATTTTTTTCTTGTACATATGTGAACGGATCACAAACGTATATGTGTCGTGTGGAACTTCTGCAGACATATTGTGTATGCAGAATAAAAGATGGCTCTATGATAGCTGGTAGTATCACAGCGACGGCTGTGAAATGAGTCGGTTGGTGAGTGTTGTGTGAGATGGAAGTAACCCCTGTTGAGCAGCGCACTTATATCTAAATAGCCGTTCTCCGAGAATGAAATGCGATGGAATGCCACAGAGGATTAGAGGAAGCCCTTTGAGAATGCTACCCCACCGTACCGTACGGCGGGTAGGAAAGATTCAGTAATGACGTGTGTCAACCAGTGATGAGCAACGTGGTGTGGCAAATACTGAGACTGATGGTATTTAGCGCATTCCCTTATCGTTGTAGTGACAGTAGGAGGGGACTACATTAAAGGTATTTAGGCCCAGGTTTGTCATGTCACCTTTATGTGTACTGCGATGTCGTTCTTTTGCACCGTGAAGGCCATATTTCCCTGTATACCAGTGCTTCTCAAACTTTCAATACTGTCGATCCACTTTTCAATCATAATTTTTATCACACCCCTCTTTTACAATAATAATGTATTGAATGCAAAAATAATACACTTTTTGACGCTAAAGCTACAAAACGATCTTAATTATAAACCGCACAAATTAACAAGATAAGTATATTAAGTTTTGTGTATGTAACTTTTAAGTAATATATATTTATTTTTCTTTCTCGAATTTTTGAATTGGAGTAGATTGCAAAATGCGGTGGCTGCTTTCAAGACAAAATATAGATCACAGCCAAATATAGGAAATGCACTCAGAGTCAATTTCTAATGGTAAACCTTCCTTTGAAAAATTCTCCTCTGCATGACAAGCCCATGGAAGTCGCTAATACTTATTAAACTTGCTCTTATAATATAGTATCAATAAATTAGTTATAAAATACCTTGTGCAGCACTGATGCATTAAAATTATACAGTCTGAAGTACCCACTCTTCGAACAAGTTCATTTTTTAAAAAACTAAAACATTCTTGATAAATAGCTTTCGTAAATTTCAATATTTACGAAATTGTAAAAAGATATTTTAAAATGAATGCTCATATTATAATTAGTTTTAAGCGAACTGTAATTTTCAGCCTCACAAAATTAGCATTTAGAATTGATGTTAAAGAATGAAAAGCAATATAAAATTCTAATGAAGAATAATAGTGTTATTTTTAACATTTAAAGCGGGAAGACTTCAAAATGCTTTATCCCTTGGGAAGACACACACTCAATACTAGCGTAAATGGTCACGCGGGGTGATTGAGTTACCCCAATCTTTTTTTTTATATTTATTTTATTGTACACGATACAAATCGTGATTCCAGTGAATAATTTAATTAACAGAAAGTAAACTTATCTACTTTCAATGACCTTTTAATTTTTCTTTGGTAACAAATAAACAGTTTTGCCAGAATTAACGATTTCGTGATCTGTGGGTCCCGCGTTATCACTTCCGGGTTAAAAGTGTATTCATTATGATAATATGTATATTACTGCTAAAAAATTGTGTAAAACGTTTTTCATTATGCTTTATATCAGTGTTTCTCAAACTGTGGGGCGCGCCCCCTTAGTGGGGCATGATAACCCTACAAGGGGGGCGCGAGTATATCGAAAAGCCGAAAGCAAACATTATTTAAAAAAATTATTAATTTACTGAAAGGAAGCAAAAAATAAATTCTGACATAATAAAAAATGAAATACACATTTTAACTGATATAGACTTATAAAAGTATCAGTACTGCACCATGTATTTCATAATTAATTTAACAGTACTAAGTCAAGAACAAGTTTAATAATTACAAGTGACTCTATAGGCACGTCATAAAATTATAGACAAATTTAATACTTATCTTGATAATTTTTACTGTTTATAATTAAAGTCATATTATAGATTTACATCAAAGTATACGATTATTGAATTCAATACATTATTATTGTTTGTAAGGGGGGGCGCCATGAAAATTATGATTAAAAATTGGGTCGCGAGTATAGAAAGTTTGAGAAGAACTGCTTTATATATTTGAGAATACTCATAAAAATAAGTCTTGACTAAGTAATCCTTCAAAATGCTCTCCGTGGTTTTTCAAATATCATAAAACTCTTTTGCATGGAAAAAAAGCGCAACAGAGAAATACATTACTTACAACTTCCCTAAGTGAGAAACAAACACACACACACACACATAAGAGAGGGGTCATAACTAATTGTAGCATTAACTTAGAAGGACAAACATATTATCAGCAAAAACAGATTACAATTATAATGTGCAGTATTTCAAAAATAATCACAGTGATGAATTTTTTATGTTCCTATTTTTTTCGATTCTGGGTCTGGGATTTGTTTTTTCTCTGAAAGAGTAGTATTTTAGGTTTAAAAAGAAAACGTAATAAAAATCTCTCATCGTGGGATTACAGCAAATCAAATAAAAGTTTTTTTTATTTGGTTATAGGATCAAAGATAGCTAATTAGGTATTGAAGAAGTTTTTATTTTCATTACTTAATATCGCCTATAAATTATATCAGAGTAAAAGTGCATTTTTTATTATGCCTGAAAGTATTTTGTTTTATTTCATTCCAGTAAATAAATTATTTTTAAATCTTTTATTTTCGATATGCTCGCACCCCCCATGGGGCGTGCCCCACAGTTTGAGAAACACTGCTGTATACTACCGTAATTAATTAGTGGGTTACGACATTTCAGTGCTATTCATTGTCCATACATACAGTTAACATCTTGTCCTTTCGTTTGTATATGTCATATTTTCCAACCGGACTGGTATCTTCAAGAAAAAAATGAGTTGTTTTGACTTTTGAGCGACCCTCGTATTCATTGTTATTATATATGCCTAACACTGCCGATAATGTATACCAAAATATTTGTCATACGTTACTCTCAGAAACTTTACAACAGATTATCCATCACAAAAATAATTTATTGTAATTATTGAAATGAAATTAATTATTATTATCCGTGGAATGGAAACGCGGTGTACTAAGTCGCCTCAAGTACTCTAAATCGTTATTTCTGGAAAAAGTATTTATTAGTTACCAATGCCTTTGGCAATATCCTGTTATATGGCAGTCCTGAAGGGAACTGAAATGTATTTGTCACTTATCTCCCTCTTTTTTGGACGTTGCAAACGTTTTTATATAACCTTAAGGTACTTGATTTGATTGCGCTCCCCACGCCACCACTTTGGTTCCAAAATATTTTCTATGAACAGACTACATTTTCCACTGCGAAGAACTTAGTTATTGCTGTGTTCTATGACTCACTTTTATTTATAAATGTAAATGAGCAGAATATAGAAAAAGAAATGAGTATTTGTGAACTCTATTGAAAAAAATTGCAAGTGATCAAGCAAGAGCAGTACCTGCTGATATAATGCATATTAATCATGACAGCGAAAGTAAATTTGAGAAAGGCTGTGTACATGAAATGTTTGTGTTGAAAGGAAAATTTTCAAAGGCTACCTTAAGAGCTCCAGTAATAAATATATAAAGCCATAAGTGTACATACTTCACCCAGTCGAATAAACACACGAAAGAAAAAGTTTAACATGCTATTTGTAGACATCAAATGACAGTAAAACTATAATAACTTGAAGAAATATGACATTTTTGTATGCAAACAACATTCGCGTAATATTAGCGAAAAATATCTGTGACTTGTGACTTTTATTAAAGTCACGCACATTTGAAACTTCTTGCTCCAGTTCGGTTGATATTTTTTTCTCAAATTATCAAAGAAAATTGAAACGCCCTGAAAATTAGGTAAGTATACTTTTTCTTAGTTAAAATTTTCACTCGAATTACGATTTTTATCATGTGCAATAAAAATAGTTATAAAAAAATCATTGGGGTGACTCAGACTCCCCGTGTGACCATTAATGTTTGTATCGAGTGCACGCCTGCTTCTGGGCTAGGAACGGCATTAAATCAAATGATACCGTCTACATCTCTAATCCTTGTATTATGAGTAACAGCCGTCTGTGTGGTGTAGTTGGTTTGTTGCTAGCCTTCTGCACCCAAGGTTGCGGGTTCGACCCCAGCTCAAGTCGGTGTATTTTCATGATGCAGAAAATCGACAGAGACCATATCGTACGATTATACGGTATGTTAAAGTTCCGTAGAGTGTCTGTTTGGCTTCGGTGCTCTAGGTAAAATTAAATCCTAGTACAGTTTCGCATCTTCAAAGCTCAGGTACCTCATTCGGGGGAGGTAACTGGGCGTCAAAATTAATTGCGGCGATTGGTATCCGCCTATATAGTGCTGCACTTAAAAGAGATACCAGCTCCCAAGGAATGTACTAGATCTACATGGTAAAACACCAATCCGCAGCCATTAGAAATAAAAAAAAATATGATTAAGATAAAATAAACTTAATACACATTATAACTTTGGTTGGATAAGCAAAACTGGTTTCCCATGGTCAAGCAAACATAAAAGCATGTTTCAAAAGCTAAATTAAGATGCACAAGCAATGCAAGGGAATGAATTTTGAATACAATCTTATTTTTTCAATTGTTTACTTTACTACAAGTACTAAAGCAGAATAAAATATGAGTTAGATTAGAAAACTTAAATGGATAAATAGGCCAATATCTTTTGCAGCTTTCATTACTCCTACTTTAAAAGCAATTGTCCCAGCAGTTTTCATTCATCTTCATTTGGGCTGCATATTTTGTGCAGAATTTGTTTCTTTTAGCCATCATTCCCTTTGAAATTCAGTGAATGTTTAATGCAATGAATGTGTTTTGTTTTGTTTGTCGGGAAATACCCAAAACTATATTTTTAAATCAAAATGTTTTTAAACTGAATTTATTTAGAATCTTTCTTTAAAATACTCGAGAGATAAAATGGAGGGGAATAAATTTCCGCTGTTGTTTTTCATTTGCATGATTTTTGAAATCGAATTTAATATTATCTACTTTTAGATTATAATTATATGTTTAAAAATGATTGATTATAATATACTGAAATGTTTATTATCAAAATGCTTCCTATAATATGATAGATATTGTTTTCTAACTTTTGTCTTATTTTTCAAAACATCATCTTACATCAGTGCTTCTCAAACTGTGGGGCGCGGTAACCCTGCGAGGGGGGGAGCACGAGCATATTGAGAAAAAAAAGGTTTAAAAAATAATTTTTTGGAATGAAGTAAAGCAAAATGTTTTTGACATAATAAAAAATACACATTTACACTGATATAATTTATTTTTATCATCTGGTGAACATCGAAAATAAAAGATTCCACTTCAAACGCTCATTAGCCATCTTTGATCCTATAACGAAATAAAAAAAGACATTTTGTTTGCTTTACTGTAATCCCACGATGAGAGATTTTTCATTGAGTTTCTTTTAACCCCTAAAATACTACTTTTGATTATCATATATTTGACCTTCAAACTTACTGGTACGTTTCACACCGTCTCTTTTTTTTAGGAAAGTTATAAATATTTCTCTGTTCCTTTTTTTCTCATGTGAATGAGTTTTATAATATATGGATAAGCATATTGAGAGCATTTTCAAGGATTATTTGGCCAAGATGTATTTTTATGAGTATTCTGAAACATAATGCATAATGAAAAACGTTTTACACCATTATTTCTTAGAATGTGCTACAATTTCCCCATGAACAATTTTGTGGTTTTGATTGCTGTGTTGTACGACTTATTGTGGTTTATAAATGTAAATGAGCAGAATATTTTTAAAAAATGCGCATCTGTGATCCCTATTAAAGGAAGTTGAAATTGATCAAGCAATTGAAGAACCTGCTGAAATATGCATATTAATCAAGATAGTGAAAGTAAATATGAGAAAAGCGATAGACATGAAATGTTTCAGTTGATTTGAAATTTTCAAATGCTGCCTAAAGATGAAGAAAACTATGAAGCTATAAATGTAGCGCTTCGTCATTTCAAAATAAATGAAGAAAAAGTTCAAAAGGCTATTTGTAGATTATCAAACGACATCAAAACTACAATAACGTGAAAAAAATATGACAATTTTACTGGAAAAAAACGTTCCTGTATTGTTAACGAAAAGTGTCTGTGATTTATGTCCTTTGCTTTGGACACGCACATTTGGAACATTTTCTTTAGTTTTATTGGATTTTTTCTCAAATTATCAAAGAAAAATAGAAAAGTTCTTGAAAGTAGGTAAGTATATTTCCTCTTAATTAAGTTATTCACGGGAATTGTAATTTTATCGTGTATAGTAAAAATAATTATAAAATAAATTATAGTGTTAAAACAAACTAAAAAACACGCTTTTATAGTGAATTGAACTAAAATTCAAAAAAAAAATAAAAAAAATATACATTACTTAAAAGTAACATGTACAAAATTTAATACTTATCTTGTTAATTTGTACGTTTTATGATTATGATCGTATAGTAATTTTAGCACCCCAAAAAGTGCATTATTATTGCATTCAACACATTATTATTTGGGGGCGAGGGCGCGATAAAAATTATGATTGAAAATTGGGTCACCAGTAGTGAAAGTTTGAGAACCTCTGTCTCTCTCTTAGATGTTTCTGAATATCCACTCATAATGTTAAATCCTTTCATAAATTTTGGTTCATTCAGAATATTTTTTCGGAAGCAAATTTTTTAGTCAAAGCTTAAATATTGTTCTTATTAAAGTTATTTGTATAGTTTGTAAATGTTAAACAATGCAAAATACAGCTTAACAATTGGTATAAAACATGTACACTAAAATATTTAAATCAATGCATTTGGAATTTTTTAGTATTGTCATACCACTGTACAATCGGCATACTCTGACCATGAAGAAAATCCCAACACCAAAAAAGATTTGTTTTAGATAAATGGAATTTCGTAGGCTGTTTATACATCTGAAAAATGACATCGATTCAAAGTAAGTGAGCCGCTATTAGTGCCACTCAGAAATCGCAAATCAGGATTGTCTAGAAACTGTCTAGAAATAACTGAAAAACACATACTAACTAATACTCTTTATGATTGAGTACTAATATCGTCAAAATTTTTTCCTACCATAAGACACTGTTTCTGATTCGGAATCTGAAGTTCTTATAGTATTAACATAGCTTTACCTTGTCTTTGAAAATCGTCTTCATTTAGGATATTGACGTTTTCATTGTGTTCACATAGCTTTAATCCGTCTTCAGACGCCGTCTTTATTTAGAAAGCTGATGCATACCTTTGCCTGGTCTTCGGACGCCATCTTTGTTTAGGAAACTGATGCATATCTTTGCCTTGTCTTCGGACGCCGTCTTTATTTAGGAAGCTGAGGCATACCTTAACCTTGTCTTTGGGCACTGTCTTTATTTAGGAAGCTGAGACTCTTTTTGTGTCCACATAGCTTTACCATGTCTTCAGATACCGTCTTCATTTAGGAAGCTGACTTATACCTTTGCCTAGTCTTCGGAAGTCGTCTTTATTTAGGAAGCTGACATGTTTAGATCTAAATATTAAATCGTGTTTTATATTACTTTTAAGGCTCATTACAAAATAAACAGTAAACAAAAAAGTAAAAGAGTTTCATAAAAATAATTGAACACTGAATTTTCAAATTTTTATCCTCATAATTTTAAATATGAACTTATCAACTATAACATATTTAATAACTTTCTTTTATTATTATTTTTGCATTCCGTTGATATTAAAATTATTGTTTTGGTAAAATTTTGTTTGTTCATGCAGCAGATATATTCTGCTTGATAAAATTAGAAAATAAAAGTTTATTTCGAAAATTAATCAATTTATTATAAAAGTGTTATAACTTTTAGTAATTAGAAATTTTATCCTAAATTAGTAATGTTATCTAGCTGTATTGCTTTCTATTTTTTTATGTAGCGCATAAGAGAAAAACAGAGTTGATAGCAAGAGAAAAATTGTTCGTCCAACAAAGTTAACTGAACGAGAAAAGTTTATTAATCCATGTTTCAGCTCTGTTAAAATTTCTATAAATCTCAACCAACAGCTTTCCTCTTTAATTTCACCTGAAGCAATTGGTCAAGCTCTCAGATCGTCTGGTTTAAAAGGAAATTCTGTGAGATTCCATGGAATAGAAATTGAAACTTAGATTCCGAAAGTAAATGATGAATAACATATTTTATTGGGTTCAAATCTTGTTTTGCAGATGCAGCCAATTTTTCATTTTCGATACCTATTACCAAACAAAAGAATGAAGGGGGGGGGAATGAAACTCAGTAATCACTTATTTGGAATAGTGATTCACAGTAAAGAAGGCTTTAATAAACGCTTTAAATGATGTAAAAAACCTTACGCTTTATAAACCATAATAATTAAATTAAAGATTACCTGCCTTATTATGTGAAGAATATCCAGACACCTTAGAAAAGATTTAATAATTGATTTCAAATTAAAATCTTTTAAATGAATCGAGTCAAGACTATATTATGTATGAAACCATAATTATGTGATGAATTATGATAGCAAAGTTTACCTTAATTAGCTGTCATGTTTGAAATTCTAAATGAAATAAATAACTTCATTCAAAAATCTATGAAAAAAATTAATTCAGTTTTACTTAGAAGTATACATAAAACAAGTAATATAAAAATAAAAAAAATTTAACCTATTTCTACTTCGATCAACAAAGAAAAATTTTATTTTAGCTATTTTATTAAATAGATACAATTAATATAAATATGTATATACATATGACAGAATCACAACATTGAGTGGTAATTAAATTTCATTAATTATCATTAAATTATCGTATTGTAATCCAAAACAATTGTGTAAATAAAATTTCAGTTCAACTGAATGCTTTAAAACGTGAGAATAAAACCTTTTCAAGTTTTGACACAAGTCACCAAAAGGGTCGCTAAGTCACCAAAAATGATGTCCACGTGGCTGTATTTGTAATTCTTTAAATAATTAGTTTTATTCAATTAATTTTTATTAATTATAATTAAATTATTGTATTGTTATCCAAAATAATTATGTATATAAAATTTTATCTCAATTGAGCGCTTTAAAATGTATTTTATTAACGATTGAAAATTCCCCCAAGATTAATAAATAAATATTTATAGAGAGAGTGGGAGCTAATAGTAGGAATCGAAAAATAAAGAAAAAACTGAATGCATTGGTCTTTAAACACAACGTAAGTCACCACATCTCAAAAAGGTGTGCAGTATAGACAGTTTTGGATGAATAAATTTAAAGGAAAATGAACTGAATTCGGAGAACAATGATCAAACGTATATAATGAAAAACATTTTTCTTTCAGTTAAAAATATATATAAGATAACATTTTCCAGAGTGAGTGAATATTAACGTCGCACTGTTCAGCTAGACGAGGGCTTTTGCCGACGGACCTCATAATTTCGAACCATGGTTAAGTGACGAAGACGACACCAGAGCTGACATTCCCTCTAATAAGTACCACACCCCACCAATTGGAGGACGTTTGAACTCTCGACCGATTTAACGTGAATCGCTCCCCTACACGGTGGGTCTTTAGTGGTACTGGGCTCGAATTCGTGACATGCCAGCCAAGATGCGATACCTTGACCACTATGCTACCGCGGTCATAAAAGTTTCCCGAAGAGAAATCCAGACATGAGTAGATAAAAAGTCAGTTCCAGTGCTATGAGATAAATCAAAATGCTTGCCAGTGAATGAGAGGGAATAATTTACCAAGAGATTCGATTTTAAAATTTAAATTTAAGCAAGAAATACAAACTGTTATTTTACAAACTCAAGCTGAATACACAGGCGATTCTCACACAATTTTACATATTATATATATATATATATATATATATATATATATATATATATATATATATATATATATATATATATATATATATATATATATATATATATATATATATATATAATGACATTCGGATCAATATACTTAAATGAAAATTTTTTCTCAACCTAAATGGCAACAGACAAAAATAGGATCAAATTAAATATATAGAATATAAAATGAGACTGCGGACAACTTCAATAGAGCTAGATTTTGATGGTTTGTGCAAAAAAATTTCATTATAAAAACACAAAAATATATCGCACTTCCTAAATATAATACAATGAATATTGACACATGAAGCATGAATTAGTGCTAAAAATGGCAAATAACATTTATTTTAAGCTAATACTCTCTCGTAATAATTGCAGTAACTTTCTCTTAGAACCTTTAGGTAAAATACATATCCAGTTAAGACCCGAATTATTTTTATCTTCAAATATTAAATTCTTCTGTTATTAATACTATATGAACCTCAATGCCCTTGGGAAAAATAATAAAAAAATCCACCGACAGTCAAACGTCCATGGCATCGAAATGAAGGAAGTCTTCCGACATTCATAAAAATTTTAAGCTAAAAATCATGTTTAAACCTTAAGTTCGTCTGCTTTTGCTAAAACATAATGCTGAAAGAAGAACAAATTGTTGAAAATTACATGGAAAACACCTAGCTGGTGACAATTGGAAAATTGTGGTAAAACTACATGAGACATCGGTATATTTAAATGACTGTAATAAAAGATAAAAAAAAACTTTATATTGCTCACCTATTGACGGGAATGACCGTATGAAATGGCTTCGTAAGTGTACAAAACAGTTCCCAAAAAAATTTATAATAATTGTAGGATTTTATTACATTGGGAAGTTAAAAATGAAAAATAAATCTCACGTAAAACCAAAATTTAATTCACTCTACTATCGGCAGAATATTTTGGAACGAATTTTTGAAAAAGAAATTCCGGCCTTATATAAAACGGACATTGGTGAAATGGAGCTTCATATGGACAAACCCTTTAGTTACACGTCTAGGGAAACTGCCACTTAATTAGCAACGAAAGAATCAAAAACACGAATAAAGTAGAGTTTTCCATTTTATGAAATACCTGCAAATTCACCTGACGCTTCTCCAATGGAATTTTGCGCTTTTCATTTATTAAAACGAGCCTTTTGAAAAACAGCATTCAAGAACACAGAATGGACTTAAGAAAATAATTTCAGAGAAAGGGAGTAAAATATTGGCATGACAGTACTAAGAAAAAGTTTACTTTCAAGTAAAACTCGAGCTAAAGTTATTGAAAATATTCTTGTCTAACACACATAAGCAAATTGTCACAAAAAACAATGCATTATAGATTAAAATTAACTATAAAAATCGTTTTCCATAAAGTACGAACGACCTTCTGTATATGTCTAATCATCTCTCTATACCAGTGATTCTCAAACAATACTTGCGACCCAATATTGAATCATAATTTTCTTTGGGCTCCGCTCCATACAATAACAAAGTATTGAATTCGATAGATGGATACTTTGACACTAAATCTGCAATACAACTCTAACCTAGTAATTTACACGCCGGCCCTTTGACAACTCACTTTGATGGTGAGGTTGAAGCTATACATATAGCCCTTCAGCAACTTGCGGTTCGTCTTCCCCCCATTGAAAGAGCTGTAATTCTTTCAGATTCTACTTCTGCCCTTCAGGCTTTGTCCAACTATAATGAGAATAATTGTTTACGTGTGCAGAACTGTAGAGAACTCCTGGGAAAGATAAAAGGAAATATCATCTTTCAATGGGTACCATCCCACTATGGTCTTTGGGGAAATGAGAGGGCAGACTTTTGGGCAAAAAAGGGAACGGGTATCCTTCAGAACTTTCGCAGAGACCTGACACTTCATTCTGCCAAACTGGAAAATAAAAGGATTTTTAGGGAATCATTTCGCCTTACAGCTTCTCGTGTTGCTCGTGATAAGCCTTGGAGTACACTATGTAAGAAATCCCACAGTATTCCAAGTTCTCCTCGTGCTGCTGTGGCTAAATTTAGACCTTTAACCGGGCATGACTGCCTTTGTGCTCATCTGTTTCGTTTTAACTTAGTGACTTCACCTATCTGCGTTTTGTGTGACACTGGACAAGACATGACTGCCGCTCATTTGGACGAGTGCTCTGCACTGAATGATCTTAACTGCATTGTAAAAAGGTATTGGAGAGCCCGTTGCCTAATGACCTGATGGTCAATGGCCTGGCATTTGTAAAATAAAAAAAAACTCTAACCTAGTAAGTGAGGCCGGCGTACATAAACTTCTCGCTCAGCCAGTGCGTAAATTGCCACAGACCAGTATATGCGTCTTTCTGAAATACGCTTTTTTCTCTTCACTCCTATCCATACAGTTATTTCGAAAGCTTTGGAATACAATGAAATTTTCTTGACAGTGTTTGTGAAGGATTTACTTATTTCAGATGATTTTCTTATTTATGTCCTTTCTCCTCTCCCAATGCACCACATACGCGTGCAAACGAGCAAAACCGTGACATTAACTAGAAAATACCACAACTTTTGATCGGCAGTTAAAGGATTAATTCTAAAATCAAGATTAGTGTTAATTTTTGCATATTACTTTAGGTATGACGTCCGTGGGCGCACTGGTAATTATAAAAAAATGGTTCTTAACTTAGTATTGTTAAATTAATAATAAAATTCATTCTGCTGTACTCTTACAATTATAAGTGTATTATATTAGTGTAAATGTCTCTTTTTCTTTTTTATTATGCCATATTGTGTTTACTTTTAATAAAAATGAATAGTTTTTTTTTTAAAAACAATCTTTTGTTTTCAACTTTTTAATATTTTCGCACACCTCTCCTAAGGTTATCACGCCCCCCCAGTTTGAGAAGAACTGCTCTATGCATTTTCAAAAATTTTCCATTCAGCTATAATTTATTATACTTCATAATAGGCTGTACGTTAAACACACACACGCGTTGACAAAACCTAGACTTTTGTTGCCGGTACATGAGGAAATTCAAGTAAAAACATTCAGTTGTTCTTCATTGTATGTAGAAGTATGCGACCTATTTTAGTTTATAGAAACTGAAACATTCCCAATAGAAATGGAAACAAACTCCTTTATTCCCTTGAATACAGTGTTGCATGATAAATGATTTGTTGTGCTGTTTATGCAGTGTCCGCAGAAATAAACAAGACATAATTCAGAGAACTGAATGGAAAGGGGGTTTTTATAAAAGTTAATTGACGGAGGAAAATGGAGGATTTCATGAGTTGTGATTGATGGTGGGCAGGAGGCAAAAGAAAAATAGCGAAATGTGTCCAATAGCTTTGTGAAGATGTGTGCTCTGATACTTAAATATATGCGCTCTATTTCCCTCTGAATTAATGATTTTAATAACTGCTGTATCTTATGAAAACCGAAATAAGTACAGTAAAATCCAGCGTATAACACGCACTTTTACCAACACAAAAAACAAGTATTAAATAAAAAAAAATTAAGTCAATTCCTACTTTGAATGGATGAATAGAAAGTACTTTATTAACGATTGAAAATTTGAACAAGATATATATACACACACACCCATATATATATATATATATATATATTATATATATGTGTATATATAGGGAACGGGAATGAACTAATAGTAGGAATTAAAAAAAAGCATGATTTGTTTGCATTGTTGTAACAATGCACACCCAGTTTGGCTATTTTGGCTGAAAAACCGGTCACTTTTGTCATTGTTTTAACAGTTACATTGTTACAACTCTACAGACGATTCTAAGTTGGCACCGAAAACAGGTAATTAATTTTATTAAATTTAATAAATTAATTGATTTAATAAATAATTAAATTTTTTCACACTTTTCACTACAACGGGATGGGTTCACGTTTGGAGGGTACCTGCACAAGCGTATAATATCGTGATTATCTCCTTCCAACTATCAAGCATGGAGGTGGATCTGTCATAATAGGATGTATTATGATTTTGTTTGTGATTAATGCATTTATTGAATTGAACTTAAAATCGCAAGGGGAAAATCACAAACAGTAGTAGAATTGATTGGATTTGTTAATGCATTCAAAAACAAGTTAAAGCTAACATCTCAATTGCTGAAAAATGAATTAAAACATTTCAAAAAATATTTATGATGAATTGGTCAAAAACGGAGGTACATTAAGAAAAGAGAAATATGTTGCAATAATACAACTGCACCTCGAATTTGAGACATGTTTTCAAGAATTTACAAGACTAGAACCAACAGTTGCCTTCACGTGCTACACATGTGGCAATGTTGATGGAGAGAATATAATTAAAAAAATCTTACATGTGTGTGTGTGTGTGGTGTGTGTGTGTTATCTTTATCTCACTTTTTTGAAACACGAAATTTTTCTCCTTCAAAAGGACGAAATTTTAAAACAATAACTTTTGAATCAGAACTGACTTTCATTTCTGTAAAAAGTAAACAATGTTGAGTTTTTTAACATATAATTACTTAGTAAATATTATTTAACATTCCTACCTTCTATCATGCATTTTTGTGTCATTTAAAATGTATATCGGCAAAGGGAAATTGGTACAGTGATGCTTAGCTTGAGATACACTTTGCCTTCATTAGACATATTACTGTAATTTCTATGTGTATATTCGTTTTAAAACTTATAAAAAAAATTTTAATTTTTAAAAAAAATATTTTAAAGCAGGAGACTGACCGTCATGAAAACTGATATAAAATTTTATATTCAAGAAATAAAGATATCAAGGTAGTAAATAGTCTTTAAAAAAGTCTGTAAATGAATGGGTTTATTAACTTCTTCAATTAAATGTATAAAATATGTGTATGGGAGGATTTTTGTAAACTTTTATTTGAAACTATTTATTTAATTCTTAAAAAGACATCATAAAGAACATGAAAATTGACAAAAGGAACATTGTAGTCCTTTTTCTGGGTGGCATTTTCATTATATATGCTCCGTATTTAAATTTCAGAGATAATAAAATTTATTTAACCCTATCTTTTTACAAATGCTTTCATATACCTAGTAATTCCCCTAACTCAATCAATTTAAATCAACAGCAAGGGACGAAATTTGATAATTTTTTTTACTTCTTTGGGAGCTTAATTAACGTTCTTAATAACAATACCACATAAGCTCATCAAAAAACTTGTATTCCCTGGGAGGTCCCACTGAATTTTAAATAGTTATCTCGCCTGATTACTAAAACAATTATCAGGTCAAAATATATTAAGTTTGTTGTGATGAATTATTAATTCTTTGAATTTAACAATAGTTCTTCCCCCTGAAAAATGTTGATCATAATTAATTAAAATTTAACTGTCTATATTATAAACGGCTGTAGTTTCAAAGTGGGAATTATTGTGAAGGAAAGAAGATGTTTTTTATACGAAGAAGTGAACAGTATATTAGCAGCAATGGGCTCAATTCATGTGAAGTCATAGTCAAATAATAGTGATAGCCACGTGATTCTAGCCAATCAATTCAAAAACTCATGTGACGTTATAGTCACACGATAAAAACTATCTTGTGTTTCCAGCTAATCAGCTGACGCGCTTCGGTGTTGACAAGTTTTGATCTTTGCAGAAACTTTCTCTTAAAAAGTACAATGTGTGCAAAATGTATTTTATTTAAAAGTATAAGCACAAAAAATACGTTTTTTTTTAATTTTAAAAAATATTTTTGAGAAAACAGTTTTTTTTCCTAACATTTAAACATCTTTATCCAATTATGAAATTTAAATTTTATTTGGGTTTTACAAGTAGAAAAACAAGTACTATTAGTTTAATGTATTTTTTAATTCAATGGAGAGCACATGTTTGTCTTTGTCATGTGATGCCATGAATTGAGCGCATTGTGCACGAATACCCCTAAATGTTAATATAAATACACAGTTGTGTGTACCGATTCGTGTATTTGTGAAATCAGGGAGTTTAATATACACTGGAGGGCAAAACATAAACAACACATGTTTTTTTTTCTGAAACTCCACGAGAAATCGTCTGAGAAACATGAAATTTTTAAATCAGAGGCAGCATTTTGTACTTTTAACACAATCTGGAATTTTTTAGTTACGATACTTATCTCCACTACACCATTGATACTCATGAGATGTAGTGGCCACAACAGCCAAATGGATTTTATCTCGAACTCTGTTTCTTAGGTCCGAGCCCACTGAAGACCAAGATGTAGAGATGCTGATGCATGATGAATCTGTTGAGGGTTAAAGTCTTCTTTTTGGAGTGGAGATGCGAGCAGACGTCATCCTCGTCAATTGACCTTGATACAAAATTACGAGACTCATCGCCCAAAACCCTCTTGTTGTTTTATAGTACGACATTAAGGTATCCGTCTACGTTCGGAACCCTGATTTTGCAAAAGCGCATAAATGGATAATTTTCATGCTATTTAGTGTCACTTAGATTAAAATATATGAATAAAAGTGTTTTAAGGACATTTTGACAAAAAAAAGGAATTTAAAAACAATATTATGGCAAAAAAATAACTTAGAATAATATTTTTTCTAAATGTTCTCCTTTTCTGAAAAATGGTTCTATTATAATAATATTTTGCCTGTATATAGCTCAGACCTTTCTACAGAGGCTCAACTAGTTTTTGAAATATATAACTTAGAAGAGGGTTCATTCATATTTTACGACAACAGAGGGGAGCAATTTTAAGAAAAAAACGTCAATAATTATTTCAATTGATGATAACTCTGAAAATAATGTGAATTTTTCAAAACTTTTAGTTGAGCCTCTGTAGAGAGGTCTGAGATATTTACAGGCACAATATTATTATAATAGAACCATTTTTCACAAAAGGAGAACATTTGGAAAAAAGATAATTCTAAGTTAATTTTTTGCCAAAATATTGTATTTAAGTAATTTTTTTGTCAAAATGTATTTAAAGCTATTTTATGCATGTATTCTAATCTAAGTGACGCTAAATATCATGAAAATTATCCACTTATGGGCTTTTTTAAAATCACGGTTCCGAACGTAGTCGAATACCTTAGTAAGCATTCACTCATGAAATGCCTAAAGATAAGTTAGGTGAAAAAAGAAAAAGTTCCAAGATATAAGCAACATTTGGTCTTATAAATCTTTTTAATCTGCAGAATTTAAACTAATTGCATAAGTTTTCACTCTAAAAATGAAATGGACGCTTTTATACATAGTTGGTGGGTCATTACTATAAGTTACGAAAAATGTTCCATTATATAAAATAAATAATAAAAATTTTAAATGAAGTCCCGTTAGAAAGGTTTTGATTGCAATCGTCGTGATAAAAAAATATTTCACGAAGAATGAAAGAGCACATAAATTTAAACAAGAAAATCGGAAATCAGCTGGATTTTAGATAGAAACCGTCTAATTTCATATCACCAGTATATAAAAAAGAATGAAGCAAATAGATTGTGAACGAACAAAAACTAAATCTCTTCCCCATATTGTATTTTATAAAAGCATTTTTTTTACACCTAGAGAAAACAAGAAGACAATTGGAAATATTTCATGAAAAATCCTTGGAATCAAGAAACTTATTTGCATTTCCTTTTTGCTCTCCTTGAGGATATACTTTACTTCTGTTATTTGTTGAAACGAGAAGAAAAGGGACAAGTATTTCATCCAAACAAAGAAGAGCGGATTTCATCCGAAAACGGGATGTCACACAAAAAATTCGAGAGGTGAGAAAAAGAAATTTAGGAAGTGTCACGATATGAATTGTTTTCAAACGTCAAAAAATCTTTTCCGGGCATATTTATTTCGAAAACCACATTGAGAAAGCATGAGTTTTTTTTTTTCAAAATGTTTCTCGTGCAACAAAAGGATTGTTATTTAAAAATGTCTCCAAGTACTTTCAAATCAGGATTTCATGCAAAAACTCTTAAAACTATAAATTAAAAACAAATATCGATTTTCAGAGAATATTAATTCTTGCCTTTTATCACAATCATGCTATATTACAAGAAATTCCGAAAGAGATATTTATCAACTTACGAAACATCTCAAGTATTTTTCTATCGTCTATCCTATTTTTATTTACTATTTTTTTTAATTCCTACCTTCAATTTTTTTTCAATTTGTTCACCATCTCCCTATATCTTGTTCAAATTTTCAATCATTAATAAAATATTTTGAAAGCTGTCAATTAGCTGAAATTTCAAATACACAATTATTTTGAATGACAATACGGTAATTTAATTATAATTAATAAAAATTTATGAATTAAAACTAATTATTGAAAATATTACACATACAGCCACGTTGGCATAATTTTTGGTGACTCGTGTCAAAACTCCAAACGGTTTTTTTCTCACATTTTTAAGCACTCATTTGAGCTGAAATTTTCTAT
Source organism: Trichonephila clavipes (assembly GCA_019973935.1). NCBI lineage: Eukaryota > Metazoa > Arthropoda > Arachnida > Araneae > Nephilidae > Trichonephila > Trichonephila clavipes. The sequence continues at coordinate 885,859 of BMAU01009176.1, forward strand.
ACACGATTATTTTGGGTGACAATACGGTAATTTAGTTATAGTTAAATAAAATTAAAGTAATTATTTAAAGAATTACAGATACAGTAACGTTGGCTTCATTTTTAACGACATGGATCACAACTTTACATGATTTTGGTTTTCTTGTGTTTTAAAGCATTCAGTTGAACTGAATTTTTATATAAACAATTGTTTGGGATGACAATACGATACTTTAATGATAATTAATAAAAATTATTTGCCACTTAACATTGTGAATTTGTCATATGTATATACATGTTTATATGAATTGTAACTATTTAATAAAAAGTAAATAAAATAAAATTTTTCTTTGTCAATCTAAGTAGGAATTGATATAATTTTTTTACATTACTTGTTTATTTCTAAGGATATCATTTCTTGCAGCATAGATTTCGCTTACATGTATACAAAAAAAAATCTTTTTCGCAAAAAATTAAGCCTGCACGTACATAGCGTATGCTCAATTTATTCAACTTGTTCATTAATCACGTTTACAGGAACACTTCTACTTTTATACTTTTAAATTAAATAAAGATTTTAATAAAAAAAAATAAACTGTTAAAAAATTACAATCCCACACCTTCTCATAGACGCACATATATACAGAGAGATGCTATTAGAAATTTATGGTAGTTATGGTCTATGATTTAATTTTTATAACCCTTAAACTATTCAAATTTATATCTAAAAAATCTGAGACACGTGTATTATTATTAGTTTAAATGGGGTTTAAATAAGTAAGATAAAGATTATACTTAGGTATAATTTCGCTTTTGTTACAAAAAATTCTTATATCACAATTATATCTGCATAAATCAAAATCATCATTATTAATATGTTTTCATAAAAATGTGATTATAAACTACTTAACGTATTGTTTTGGATGACCTTTCCATTTTTGTATACATTTTGTGACTAATTCAATACTTATTAAGTCTTAAATTCATCAGGATGTAATAGTTTGAAGCTGTAGAGTACTGCTTAAATCATGTATTTATGTATATATTTACATACGTATATACAAGAATATAAAGTCTGTGTTATTGCTTTGATAATAAGTATTAAGGGTAGTATAAAGGCAACCCAATGGATCGCTTGTAATTAAGGAGTAGCTTTCGTATCAGAAGAGAAACGAAGCTCCACTCCTTCACATTTCTTAGAAAAATAAAACAAGTGTACATCATAAAACGGTAATTAAAAATACCTATCTTGATTGTTTAAAGAATTGTTTAAATTTCATTTCGACATTAAATATATTTCATCTGGATCAGATAAATATGTATTATCTTTGTATGACAATTCCAAACAGAAAGTACTTCCCGAAATTCAGTTGCATATTTAAAAGCTTATTATTATACTAAAAATGAAGTTTTTTCAAATATCGAAAAGTAAAATTTTATTCAATAATGCTTCTCCAACAGTTTATTTAATCCAACAGTAATTGTCAAATCACAAATCTGTTTAATTATTTTCTTTGTAATTCCTCCCATTTAGACCAATTACATTCACAATTTCTTATTACTTCCTTTAAAACTCATTGCTAAAGTATGTTAAAATAGGATTTATTGACGTATTTTCATCATACACCGCAGAAATTGGTAACTTTGCAGCTGTGACGTGCCAAACCAATCTATCAATATGATTTTGGGTACCCTATTGGAAATATTTAAAACAATTTGATTTACGCGATAAAATACATGCAGTGTTAGGGAATAGAGGTCAAGAATATAGAATTAAGTGTTTTATTACATGTTATGTTTGCATCATTTAAAGATATTTTTATCATAAAAATAAACCACATAAAATATAGCTGTTTTTTCAGCACAGTTAAAAAAATTAAAATTAAACATTTTTATGTATTTTCAAACATATTGATTAAAATAAGAACAAAATTTGTGACGGATCGATACGCATTTTTTCAATTAATCCTCTTGGGAAATCTTTGGACTATCAATTCGCGTGATTCACATCCAACCCTTCAGAAGAAGATAATCGTGATATTTAAATTTGAATATATTACAATTATTTTGAGGTTTTCTAGCTTGAAGAGAGTATGAGAGAGGATATACTCTAGTCAGGTGTGATTTCTACTGAGGTTATAATATTAGAATTATATGGATTTGATTCTAATTAGAAGAAAACTTTTAAGTGACGATTATTCACTAGGATTGATTTGATATTAGATTAAATCGGATGACAGGTTTGATGCTTTATTAAGGTAAGGATGAAGTTTGATAGTTTTCTAAAAGTTCGCGTTTTCCCGTCGTTGTTTCACTTTCACACAGTTAACATTGAGACATTATCTTACTATTATTAGTTGAAATTGTGTCTGTCCTTTGTGTGGTAAATAAACAGATTAATTGGATCATGTCGAATGTTTCTTCCCTTCCCTTCCCCCCTCCCCCACATGTACGTGCCCGAGACAGGTCCGAGTCTCTCACAAAATGAGTATTTCCCTTTTCGATATAATTTAATATATGTATATTTCAATGGGAATTCTCTTCCCTTATTGCTGTTCATCATATCGCAATATCAAGGATATAATTTATAACTTTCAATTTGACACGGATTCCGAATTTTAAGTAGTTAAAAAAATTCTTTTGGTGACTCAAAATATGTTTCATATGAGAAAAGATTTGTTCACATAGGTATGTAGAACCTAAAGTGGACAGCGATGTACACACATGTAGTTTTCTTCAAACCTTTAAATCTCTCCGTCAATGACATCCAAAGATTTAAAATAAAAGTCGATTTATCGATAGTTATCATTCAGATTTTAACTTAATTCCATAAATTTTGCTTTCAATAATTCTGAAGATGTTAGCCCAATAAGCGGTACCTCAAAATTATCAACTTCTAACCACCTAAGTATTGACAAATTTGTAGAGGGCCACTGAGATTTTACCAAGTAGCAATTGTCCCACACGTACCATAAGTTGACTATGCTTGATATACAGCATTCTGATATTTCTTTTTCAAATGTATTGCCAAATTTACTTATGGTGCTTTTGGGGTAATTATTATTATCATTATTATTTTGAAGATAAATATTTCCTTTTCCTTCAAGTCATTCAATCAAACTAAAGCTCTTAATCATTACTGCAATTTGAACTCAAAATTCAGAATTTTTTCCATATTATATTTATGGATCCCTTTAAATACTTCAAAACATAATAGTTAATTTCTATAAATTACAGAAGAAAATTCGAAGAAAACCATTTACTTTTAAATTAAGAATATATTCCAGTGACATTATTAAGTTATCTTTGAACTCATGAAGCAAAAATAACCCCTAAGTAAGTCTTCATTAATCTGCTATTTCAACTGGATTTGAAAACAAGTACAGCTCACGTTTTCTGTTTTTCTTGTTAACATTTTATCCTTCAAGTGATAACTATTCTTTTTTTTCAGTTTAATTAAATTTAAAAAGAGGCCAGTCAGTTGAGTATTCTTTAATACTCTTTCGCCGAAATATAATTCTTCATTAAAGAACAATTCTTGACTTAACTTATTCAGAAATGGTGTAGAAGTTTTACCCTTCAAACGTGAAACTGTATCTTTACTTTATTATTTGAACCTAATTACTAATTAAATTGGGAAGTGAAAGTCTTTAAATTAGCTTCATGGCTTAAATGCAACAATACTTTTCGAGGAGAGAAAAAAAGTTTAATCTTTCTAAAATGTGAAATTAATTCCACTTGGAGAAATTTCGGCTGAGTGAAGAAAAATTAAGCAAAGTTTTACAGTGGCGTCAGCTGTTAATGGTTAAGAAAGCTTAAGTATCAGTTTACTCAGATAGAAGGAATAAGAAGCTCCTTCAATTTAGAAAAATTCTATATAGTATGAAAATGCTTAAATTACGTTTTGTAAGCAAATGATAAAAAATAGTCTGCTTCAAACACAAACAGAAATTCATAGAGCACAATTAAAATCTCAAAAGTTACATAAAGTTGCTTAAATAACATCTTTAGATTAGCAAAATGGTTTTAATTAAATCTCAAAAGAAAATTAAAAAATTGACTATTTAAAAAAATTGCCAGACAGTCTAAACTTGTTATAGCATAGTATTTTAGTTTTTACTACTTGTTTAAAGAAATGAGAAGCGTGAGGAATTTCTTAGAAAACTCAAAATGTATATATCACATTTTCTAAGGTATATCACATTTTTATTTTCAATGTTATGCATAACAAATTCACTAGTATCATTTATACCAAGCTGGATGACGAAATGATATATATGCGCCAAAGCCTCATTTTTTTAACATTCTAAATGAAGGCTTTGAAGTTAGATAGATCTCATAAGCAATATTCTCAATTATTCTATGGAAAAGGAACCTCCCAAATTGGAAAGTCAACGTTCACAATATTGGATAATATGAACTGTATTTAGCACAGTTGTTTCTCAAATTGAACAAAAAAATATTTATGTTTGGAGATACAAGACGATTGCTCTAATATGAAATACAATAAAGCGTTTAATCAAAACACGATTTTAATTTACATCGTATTTGAAGCAATAAGAGGCTTACTGGTGACGGACTTCCCAATTTTGAGCCGCATCCAGTGACTTGGATGATACCTAATCGGGCAGCCCCTCACCAAACTTCCACACCATGCCAGTGGGAAGGTTTTTAGCCTCTAAAGATTTAGCATGAATCACCCCTCCACACGGTGGGCCTTCAGCAGCGCTGGGTTGCAAACCAGCAACCATGGCCACTCGATTGTTTGGGGCTACATATGATAATTGAACCTTAAGGAATGTATGTACTTAATTTATTGAAATATGCAGAAACAGATTGAACAACTTCTTGAAAGAAAAGTTCACATTTTGACAAGAAATTTCTATTTCTTTTATTAATATCAAAGAAAGGATAAATTTAATTGTTTGAACTGAATTTATTTATAAATTACGAAACATAAATTAATAATCTAGACAGTTTTTAAATAATTTAGATTTTCCATTCGCAACATTAGTCGACTCATTTTACACAGTAGGATCCAAAAATTCGGAGCCTCCGGCTGTTTCTGACGAAGTAAGTACCTAAATTTAAACCACTTGAAATGGATTCTCCCAAAACTCCCCTACCTGACCAGGTTAGTTTGTTTCATGTCATTTGACCGAACCTCACGCGCAGCTGGTATATTTCGAAGCTAGTTAGCTTTGTTCTGCGATGTAAGAAAGAAGGCTTTTCTTGAACATCATTGAACATAAAATTATGTCAACGCATAAATAAAACACCAAATGAGACTTTGGAGGTGCTAAGTAAGGTATATGGTGAATCTACCGCAGCGAGATCCAAAGTTTACGGATGGCATCGATTTTTTAAAGAGGGCGAACAATCCGTCGAAGACGATTGGATGACAGGCTTCACGAAACTCGAAAAATGCTGCTTTGGTGTCTGAATGTGTTCGAAAAGATCGTCGTCAGACACTTGCACATATCGCTGAAGACACACATTTCTAGAAGACGTCGTTTGAGGGAATTCATTCGTCATAAACGGCCTCATTTCGGGCAAAGCGACAACTCATATGTTCTGAATGACAACGCATCAGCACATCGATCCCAATTGGTAAATACTTCCTCGCCAAAACTCACACAAATGTGCTTCCATATTCCCCCTATTCACCCCTATTCGAAATTATAATTAGTTAAAAAGATATTATTATAAAAATTTTAAATGCACGATTCGTCTACATAGTTGTAACAGTGTTATTGCTATAGCAATACAAATGACATGCATACAATAGACAATGTTATAACAACTACTCTTTATTCTTATTTTTTTTTACTGAAAATTCTTAAAAATACAAGAAATTGTGGAAATGTTTTTGTCAAATAATATTAATTTCTTAAATCCTTATTTATAGAGTAAATGTAAGGACTTGCCTTTTCTCCCGTATTTCTTTTTTATAGTTACATATTTTTAATCGAAAAATCAAACATCCAAAAATTAGTAATTGTTTCAACAGCTAACCGTAAGAATATTTTTCAGTCACTACTTAACGAAAATGGATATAAATTAATGGTTATTAAGAAACTAAATCGGTTTGTTCATTACTAAATTAATTATTTAACGATAAAATCGTACATTGTTTTCTTGCGAATAACATTAGATAAGATTTTGCAGATATTTTTAAGCTAATGGTATGTAACAATTAATTGGTAATTGAAATTTGAAATCCATTTTATTATTTTAGATTCTAAGAAATTAATTATTGTTAAAATATAAGAAATATACACTTAGTTTATCATATAACAATTATATCAAAATCGTTTTATTTTTATTTTTATTTAATTAATGTTTTTTTATTAACTAAAGTATTATTGCTTTGAAAAAACTATCAATCACAAATTGAAAATTGACGAAATATCTTATAACTGAGTAAAAAGTATTACATATATATATACGCGGAAACGCCCGTGCAACGTCAGGCTAAACGGATGGAAAATAAACCTGTCTGAGAAGGAAAAGAAGTGAAAAAAAATTCTGAAAGGGAAGTTTTATTGACATAAATATAGAAATCTCTCATATATCGGGCATATACACCCACAGAAAAACTGGCATCGAATAGGAAAAGATAAATTTCCCTGGGAATATAGTTATATTCTCAGAAAAAGCCCGTACAACGTCGGGTTAAACGAAGGAGAAATGGACCCTCCGATGAGACGAAGAGGTGGAATAAATTTCAAAAAGGAATATTTTAGTAACAATTATATAGAAATCACACACACATCAGAAAATACTGTCGCTGCGACGTGAAGGGGAAATTTCCTTGGACAAAAAGTTATTCACTCGAAGAAGTGTGTGGAAGGCCGGGCCATGCAGCTAGTTTTATATAAAAAATATTAATTAGAATAGAGAGTCATCACTAACAACGAAGTTCATTGAAATGGAACTTGGCCTCATAGTATTGAAATTAATTTTGGTAGTTATAAAATGGAAACACCATTATATATATATATATATTATATATATATATTATATATACATATTATATATATATTATATATATATATTATATATATATATTATATTATATATATATATATTATATATATATTATATATATATATTATATATATATATATATTATCTATATATATATATTATCTATATATATATATTATGTATATATATATATATATATGTATATATATATATCAGACTCATTATTAGATAATTTTAAACAATGGATATAAATAAATTTTTGTAAGTCAATTCCTACTTAGATCAACAAAGAAAAAAATTTTTTAGCTACTTTGCAATTAATATAAGTATGTATATACATATAACAGAATCACAACATTAAGTGGTAACTAATTTTTATTAATTATCATTAGAGTGTCGCATTGTCGTCCAAAACAATCGTGTATATAAAATTTCAGTTCAACTGAATGCTTTAAAGCGTGATAGAAAAAAAGACTTTTCAAGTTTTGACACACAAGTTGCCAAAAGTGTCATTAAGTTGCAAAAAATTATGTCAACGTAACTATATTTGTAATTCAATAAATAATTAGTTTTAATCAATCACTTTTTATTAATTATAATTAAATTATTGTATTGCCATCCAAAATAATCATGTATATAGATTTCAGCTCAATTGGATGCTTTAAAATGTATTTTATTAACGATTGAAAATTCCACCAAGATTAATAAATATATAGAAAGTGTGAGCTATAATAGTAGCAGTTAAAAAAAAGGTCGTACACAACCGCAATACTTTACTCCAACATAATTTTAATAGAACAAAAACAATAAAAAATAATGTGTAAGGTACTTACTTAACCATGAAAGGCAACATTTACCATAACATTATGGGGTTTTACGTCTAACTATCTTTCATTCCTACTAAAACGAAAAATGGGAAGCGCAAGCAAACGTTAATCAATATTCACAGTTTACAGAAACTTTTAACAGTGAGTATTTTAAAATGCCTTTAGAGAATTGTGAGTTTTAGTAATAGATGAGTTTCGTAATATAATTTTCTATAATTTTTAATAATATAAGTTTCTTAAATATATTCACTCTTTTGATGTTCCTCTCTTAATTAATTTGGGATTATAATGTGAGTTCAGGAATCATCATTTTGTTGCCAGATGTATTGAATATAAGGAAAAGTTCTATTGTGCGTTTTTCTAAGGAAGAAACAATTTTATGTTCACTTTTCTTTCAAAATTCAATTAAAAATATAATTTCTTTGTTAATTACAACTCTCTGCCAGGTTTCTCTAGCAACTTATCTAACTCTCTTGGTAAAAAAAATTTTTGATGCAAAATATTCCGCCACTGTCATTTGGACATCATCATAATTTATGTATTCATTACCATCAAGAAAGTTTTGAAGCGACATGAACAGATAATAATCAGATGGTGCAATATCAGGAGATAATGCTGGCTAAGGTAAAGTTTCCCCACCCATCTCTGAAATTTCTTGTTTGGTTATTCTTTCCAAGTGTGGTCTAGAGATGCTGTGATGAAGAATTAAACCTTTTCTATTGGCCAAAGGTGGTCGTTTAAGTTAAAACGATCGGCATTGACCGTTTCCTTTTCTTTCAGGAACTCGAAGGGCACTGTACCGTGCCCAGTCCCACCACCAACACAATATAACCTTCTTCTGATGAACGCCAGCTTTGAATGTGGACGATGGTGTCTCCCCTTTGTAAGCATATGCACTTTTTCAAGTCGCGTGTTTATACGCAATCCCTTTTAAATCTCCAGTTGCTAAGAGGTCTATTTGTGACGTGCAATATTTGAAGAACATATCAAAATTCTGTCTCTTAATTTTTTTTGCTTAAGGTATCCGACTACGTTCGGAACCGTGATTTTAAAAAAGCACATAAATGGATAATTTTCATGATGTTTTATGTCACTTACATTGGAATACATGTATTAAATGGTTTTAAAAACATTATGACAAAAAAACTTATTTAAATAGAGTATTTTGGAAAAAAACTAACTTAGAATAATCTCTTTTCAAAACGTTCTTCTTTTATAAAAAATGCTTCTATAATAATAATAGTTCGCTTATGTAAAGTACAGACTTCGCTTCAGAGAGTCTGAACTAGGACTTTTGAAAAATTCACATTATTTTCAGAGTAATTACAAATTGAAATAATTATCGGCGTTTTTTTCTGAAAATTTCTCCCCTCAATCAAAATTTCTTTCCTCTTCAATATATGGATAAATCCACTTCTAAGTTGTATAATTCATAAACTCTAGTTCAGCCTCTGTACAGAGGTCTAAGCTATATACGGGGAAAATATTATTATTATCGAAACATTTTTCATAAAAGGAGAAAATTTTGAAAATTAGTCATTCTGTGTTCATTTTTTGTCACAATATTGTAATTAAATAATTTTTTTATTGTAATAATATTCTTAAAAAAATTTTATATACGTTTTCTAATCTAAGTGACACTCAATATCATAAATATTATCCATTTATACGCTTTTGAAAAATCCCGGTTCCAAACGTAGTAGGGTACCTTAATTCGCGTGGCATCCAGAGAGTTTGCACACGAATCCAAGCCTTTTAATGTGATCCAAATCAGAAGTCTAATGAATTTCAAGCTCGAATCCCACTTTTGTGAAGGTTAACGTGAGATTTGTTCCAATAAAATACTGTTTAGCACTAATTCATTAAAATCTGATAATCTTCCTGGTGGTTCCTCGTTCAAAGAAAAATTACCCAAATGAAATTTTGCAAACCATTTTGCCATATTTCGACCTGTTACTGCGTCCTTTTAGAACACGTCATACAAATTTCTTATCACCTCTATTATTTCTTTTTTTGAATTCATACAGCATACAATGCCTTGAGTGCTCCTTTTCTTTACACATGTTGAGAATTTTACAAGTTTAAAAAAACCGGCAAAAGTTTAAAAAAATGTATAAACCATTTAAATAGGTTTCAGTCGGATCCGAATTCCTATTAAGGATCGATAACACAAAAAAAAAGCACGCTCTGAAAAACGATATATTTTCCCTTGTGCGCAATATTACTTTACTTTGAGTTGTTAAGAGAAGTATTCTGCTTTGTATATATATATATATATATATATATATATATATATATATATATATATATATATATATGTAAGGATAATTAAATTAGATTAAAAATTAAATTCTCTATCTAGCACTTAACTCATCTTTCTCCGTTCCCATATTCAAGTATCAAACTAATCACCCATTTGTTTCTTCCGAACATATGGCCTAGCCAATAAACATGTCTAATTCCAGATCGTTAGATTTAAAAGTCAACATTGTCAGCATTAACTTGCAAGCACCATCTTCAAAGCAGCGATACGTACCATATGTTTTTCAAGTGTTATCCACTTGAAACCACCACCATGGCGTGCTTTTTCCTCCCTGCTCTCAGAGTCAGAACAGATGTAGAATTGGTTGAATAAAGACCGTCCCTTTTTCTAACTTTTAATCTGATTCTGTCTTAAAAATCATGACATATATATATCCGTGTTTCTCAAACTGTGGGGCCTGAGCGTATTGAAAATAAAAGGTTTAAAAAAACAGTTTTTTGGAATGAAGTAAAACAAAATGCTTTCTGAAATAATAAAAATACACATTTACACTGATATAATTTATTTTTATCATCTAGTGTTCATAAAAAATAAAATATTCCACTTCAAACGCTCATTAGCCATCTTTGATCATATAACCAAATTAAAAAAAAATTGTTTGCTTTGCTTTGCGGTCAACATGATAATGATGAGAGATTTTTTTTACGTTTTTTTAACGATATCAAACGATGAGAGATTTTTTTATTACGTTTCTTTTAACCTAAAATATTACATTAGCTGACCATCGAACTTACTGTTATGGTTATCTCCGTCTTTTTTTTAGGGAAGCTGTAAATGCATATAATATATTTCTGTTTCATCTTTTTCCATGTGAAAGAGTTTTATGATATATGGATAAGCATGAGTATTTGAAACATATAATGCATCATAGAAACGTTTTACACAATTATTTTTTAGAACATGCTACACTTTCCCCATGAACAATTTTATAGTTTTGATTGCTGTGTTGTACGACTTATTATGGTTTATAAATTTAAATAAGCAGAATATTAAAAAAATGGGCATCTGTGATCCCTATTGAAGGAAGTTGAAACTGATCAAGCAATTGAAGAACCTACTGAAATAATGCATATTAATCAAGTTAGCGAAAGTAAATATCAGAAAAGCGTTAGACATGAAACGTTTGAGTTGATTTGAATTTTTCAAATGCTGCCTAAAGATCTCTATAAAGAAAACTATGAGGCCATAATGTAGCACTTTGCCTTGTCAAAAAGACACAAAGAATAAAAAGTTCAAAATTCCATTTATAGATCATCAAACAACAGCAAAACTACAAAAACGTGAACAAAATATGACAGTTTAGCTTGAAAATAACGTTCCTGTGTTGTTAGCGAAATGTGTCTGTGATTTATGTCCTTTATTAATCACACGCACATTTGGAACATTTTCTTTAATTTTTTGGATTTTTTCTCAAAATTTCTAAGAAAAATTGAAAAGTCCTTGAAAGTAGGTAAGTATATTTTCTCTTAATTAAATTATTCACTGGAATTTTTTTTGTGATTCTTATCGTGTATAGTAAAAATAACAAGAAATGAGTTATAGTTTTAAAACAAACTATAAAACACCCTTTTATAGTGCATCGAACTAAAAAGTTTAAAAAAATATTACTAGTAATATACACAAAATTTAATACTTATCTTGTTAATTTGTATGGTTTATAATTATGATCGTATTGTAGCTTTAGCATCAAAGTGCATTATTATTGCATTCAATACAATATTATTTTAAGGATGGGGCGATAAAAATTATGAATGAAAATTGGGTCGCCAGTAGCGAAAGTATAAGAACCACTGATATATATACTAGCCGTTACCCACCCGCTTCACTGGGTATTTCACGATGTTGTATGTATGTATACTGTTTACATATATATTAATTATTGATATCTAGCATTAAGAATTCGATTGTATTGAAAAATATATTTACAGCTGTTACACTCTCGCCCCTTGAAATAAAAAGAGCATAAATTATAATATCTAATTACTATTTCTATCTAAAATAGAAGTAGAAAGATTTTTTGCGCTCACTTAACCTAATAATGAAGTGGATTTCCACCAAAGCAACTTTCAGTGGATCTCTACTCCATAAAATAAGCATGTGTTCTAAGTTTCAAATCTAACAGAGCAAAATCGGAATTTTTATCATCAATACCTCGTTCAGAGCATTCTTAGCGGATTCCAATTCAAGAAAATAAGCATGCAAACCAAATTTTATTATTATAGTCTTGGCAGTTCGAAAACGAGAATTTTGTCTATCAATACGCCCCAGTCAATTTCCTCGCTTCCCCCTGGAGTTGATTTCCGTAAAATCCATTCTTATTGGAACTCTTTTCAACTAAAGAAACTTGCTCAACAAATTTCAGGTAAATGGGTTAAAATCAAAAATAGGAATTTTTCTATATAACACGCCTTAATCCTTTAAAACCCCACTCCTTTGGGGTTCCGTTTTCGCAAAAGTCTTTGTAAAAGGAACTCTATTCTATGAACGGAACGTACCTCCTAATTTTAAAGCAGGTGGGTCCATTAGTTGAAAAGCGGCAATATTTATCTATTACGCCCCTTAATCCTCTTCAGTGACCCTTGGGGATCAAATTTCCCCCAAAAAATTTGGTAGCGGATCTTTACACCATGAAAGAAATCCGCTTTTAAGACTGTACGTCTAATAGTTGAAAAAATGGAAATAATTATCTATAACGCTCTTTAAGCCCCCGCAACGCCACTTAGGAAACGAATTTCACAAAACTCATCTTATAGCAGAACTCTACTTAATGAATGGAATCTGCTTACTATATTTCAAGATTTTACGTCTGATAGTTTTAAAAAGGAGTTATTTGCCTATAACGCCCCTTAATTCTCAACAACGCCACTTGGGGTCAATTTTAACAAAACCCATTTTGCAGCGGATCTGTACTCTATGAAATGAATCCGCTTACCAAATTTCAAGACTATACGTCTAATAGTTTAAAAATGGAAATAATTACGTATAACGCCCCTTAAGCCCCCGCAACGCCACTTGGGGGTTGATTTTGACAAAACCCATTTTGTAGCTAATCTCTACTCTATGAAAGGAAGCTGCTTACCAAAAATCAAGAATGTACGTCTAATAGTTTAAAAATGGATATAATTACCTATAACTCCCTTTAAGCCCGTGCAACGCCACTTAGGAAACGATTTTCACAAAACCCATCTTATAGCGGATCTCTACTTAATGAATGGAATCAGCTTACTCAATTTCAAGGTTTTACGCTTAATAGTTTAAAAAAGGAGTTATTTGCCTATAACGCCCCTTAATTCTCTACAACGCCAATTGGGAGTGTATTTGGACAAAACTAATTTTGTAGCGGATCTCTACTCTATGTAAGGAATTCGCTTACCAAATTTCAAGACTGTACGTCTAATAGTTTAAAAATAGAAATACATATGCATAACGCCCCTTAAGCGCCCTCAACGCCCCTTAGAGGTCGATTTTCGTAAAAATCATTATATAGGGAATCTCTACTTTATGAAAGAAATCTGTGTACCAAGTTTCAAGACTGTACATCTAATAGTTTAATAATGGAAATAATTATCTATAACGCCCCTTAAACCCCCGTATTGCAAAATCCGTTCTTAGCTGACGTCTACTTCATGAAGGGAACCACCTACCTATACCAAATTTCAAATCTGTAGGTTTAATAATTCCAGAGATATCGTGATTAGTCAGTGAGTGAGTGTCGCTTTTCTCCGTTATATATATAGGTATAGATATATATAGATAAATAGATAGACAGATAGGATAGATAGATATAGATAGATAGATATGTATATATACATATATATATATATATATATATATATATATATATATATATATATATATATATATATATATGACATTCAAATGAGAAGTGAATTAATTGTATAATTGTAAGATATTATTATTCAATTCGAAGTTTGTTTATTGAAACTTTCAGTCTCACCTTTTAAAGCCCATTTTCTGAACCGGAATCGTGTTTACTAACAAATAATATCTCCCAAGAACCAACAATAATAAAATTTAGTTATACTTATCTAATACTTTATCGTAACATATATACCAAAGACACAAGTATAACTTGATTTTGAACTCCAGTTAGCTACATGAAATGCAGCAAACTGATATTGTATAAAGTTTTCGTATCAGAAACCAATATATATTGCATTCCCATGAGATTAGGAATGTGGGTACATCTAGAAAATTTAGGAATATATATATTCTGTTATCTAATTTGATATAAATAACGATATGCCAACAAATATAAAACTGTTAGTTAATTCAATAGCTGAATCACCAATATTGTGCGTCTCTTTACGTATTCCTTCCGTTTGGTACCTGTGTTTTGTAATAAAATCGTGTTGTTGTGCATTAAAACAATGATTTAATTATATCTTTTTCCTAAGCGATAAATATTTCATTCGTTATCATGTATATATATATATTTAACATAACGTTATTTAATTACATAATGCATCTTTGATCTTAAGATCAAAGGAAGTTTAGTTCTTAGAAAAATATTTTGTGTTGCATGAAATATCTGGAAATAAAAAATGATTAGTCCCACATAGCAAAAATTGCGTAATATTTCAAGCAATATTCTATTTGTAAATTTTGAAGCAGTATTTCATTTTTTCTGCTTAAGTAAAAAAAAAAGATGCACTTGTGTTATAATATTTGTTAATAAGCGCACGAAATCAAAAACGATTATGGCAAAAAAAAAAGAATTCCCAAAACGTTTTGTATTTTAACGCTTTGACATAAACTTAATACTCTAGGAACTGCAATACCGATATACCGAGATACCGAAAACCAATAGTTTGATCCATTTGTACAATTTTGTTATACCGGTATTCACAAGTTTAAATACCGTTTTTTATCCGTATTTACTAGAAATGCTTTAAATTGTTTCCACTATATGTTCAAGGATCGCCAAAATAACAAAATAGTAAACGTTTTTGTTTTTATTTCTCCCTAACGGGTGAAATTGATTGGACTGTGAACATAAAGTTACATCATACAATCAAGAGAAGTGATAAAATATATAAATCATCCAAGGAGTAGTGCCAAGACTACTCGATTACAGGTCAAAGCGATACTGCCCACGCGCAGAATTCATAGTTTGATATGTGTATCTGTGAAAACAAGGCTGTAGTTACGAAGAAAGCTATTATACTGTAGGGTTCAAAATATTTTCTTATTCATTATAAATCTAGATATTTTAAATGCGAAAATTTGTGAGGATCTGTGGGCGTCTTTCACGCAAAAACAACAGAATGGATTTTAATGAAACCTTACAGTAATATAGCTTATACATAAGAATAGCACACAGGCTATAATTTATAGCATAGACTAAAATTTATAAAGATATTGTATGAAGTGTCCAAAATATGAAAAAATATCAATTTCTTACTACCAAATGTGCATAATAAAATCATAAAAAAACATTAAAATAAGGAGAGATTTATAACAACCTCTCCCTTCAAAACTTAGTTTTATTATGAAATAAAAAAAGGGATTATTTTCAAAATTTGTTTGTGGTTAATAGTTAATTATAACGCTATAATTTTAATTGAATAGGCAGATATAATTATTTTTACGCTTAAAAACGCAATAACTACTGTACTGTATTTTTTGGAGTGTGAGAGTGAGTGAATATTAATGTTGCACTGTTCAGCTACACGAGGGCTTTTCGCAACGGACCGCGTAATTTTGAACCTTGGTCAAGTGACGTGGACGACGCCTGAGTTAGCACCCCCTTCTCCTAACTACCACACCACACCAACTTAGAAAGAATATTCTACCAATAATTAGCAGGAATATTCTTTGAAATCCACTCTTCCAAGATACATGGCAGCACGGGTTCTATGATGAGTAGTTTAGCGGGAAAGGCGAATAGTTTTGTAGCAGATATTGCGTTTTCAGCTGACGGCATTTTCAGCGCATTGCAATGATTATTATTTTTGTCCCGAAAAAATAGTTTATGTCAAAATTTAAGTGTCTTATGTTTTTGTATGTTAATGAAGACCTTAGAAAACGATTTGACTATTTATTTTAAGTGAACGGTGTATATAATTAATTTTACAGTGGAATATTTTTAATTAAGTTATTAGCTCTAACGGATTAAATTTCCCAAATAGGAGTATTTTCTTCATGTATATCTCTTAATATTTCAATGTAGTGATCCAAAAAAAAAAGTTGTATGAAAAAACTGCAGTAAATTGCAATGCGGTGGATAAAGTATTAACGTGCATCACTCCCCTTCACGGCGGCTCTTACAATGCTCTAATAAAGCTCGAGCTAGGAAATTAGCTAGACATTTGCCAACTTGACTCTATCGTTAACATTTTGCTATGTTTTTCATTGAATCGCCATTATAATTTAAGAAATGGTGTTGCTTGGGAATATTACAATTTTAACATGAAATAAATACAGCAGAAAGTACTATTAATGTATAACACTTTCAGATATAAATTATTTACACTAATTTTAGCGTTCATTACACAAAATTTTAACTAAACAATGTGTTACTTTTGCTGAGCAGAAATCAGCTTAGGGAGGTATTTTCAAAAATAGACCCTCAAGAGTGTTACGGGGAGTTATAAATAAAAAAAAAGAATTATTTTTATCAACTATTAGATCTACATACTTAAAATTTAACAAAGGTGTTTTCTTTCTGTCTTTTTTATTTTTTTTTTTTTGTTTTTTTAGCTAAGATATGCAAAAGCCTTTTTTTTGTTTAATTTGCAATTCACGTAAAATTAACTCATTAAAAAATTATTTATCCTTCAATCTGTGTTGTTTAATTTTTCAGTTCACCCGTGCAAAGAACGGGGAACGGGTATACCAGCTAGTATACTCATAAATAATAACCCATAATAAAGAATAAGAATAGCTTTAAAGAACATAAAAGATCAATCGATAATACTTTGATTTTGTATCATCATTTATAAGATGAAAATAATACGGTGGTACAATGTACAAAAAGTTCAAGAGTTATTAAAGCGAATGGAGAAAGTACAAGTGGACTCCATACACATTTAATAACAAAACATGATACAAACTTGTTAAAGAGGAAAAATCTAATTGCGATGAAGATATAAATTTATGTACAAGGTTGGTACTCTCCATCTTAAAAATAATGTTATATATCGAAAATGGGAGACTAACAATGAAAAAAAGCTTTCCTATGGCAATTAATACTCCCAAAGATATGAGTATCGATAGTTCTTAATGAACTCAATGGCAGTTCAACTAGAGGTAGTTTAGGCGTTATGAAAACCCTACAAAATGTTCGTGAGAGCTTCTACTAGAACAATGTGTGGAGTGACGTGGAGAAGTGGTGTCGCATATGTAATCCCTGTGCTGCACGCAAAGGTCCCAGGAAACGCACTAGAGGAGGACTGCAGCTGTATAATGTGGTAGCGCATTTCCAACGAATAGTTTTGGACAACCTAAACCCACTTCTGAGATCATCAGATGGCAACAACAACATTCTGGTTGTCATAGACTACTTCACTAAGTTGCCATGAAGTCTATCCTATATTCGACCAAGAGGCCAATACTGTTGCAGAAATTCTAGTTCAACACTTGGACTCAAGATACGGAGTTCCTCTACAACTGCACTCAGATCAAGGGAGAACATTTGATTCTGCAGTTTGCAAGAGACTGTGTGAGATACTTGGTATCAACAAAACCCAGACAACAATTTTACATCCTCATTTCGACGGCATGGTAACGAGGTTCAATCGACCATCCTGAACAGCCTCTCTCTCCTGGTATTCAGTAATCAACAGGACTGGGACAAGAAACTGCCTCTTTTCCTGCTTGCCTATAGGAGTGCCGTACACAAGGACACCGGCTACTCCCCATCCCAGATGCTCTTCGGACGTGATCTTCGATTGCCTGCAGATCTTTTGTTGTTTGATGTTCCCTTGGCACCTGAGGAATATGTCGAGAAACTCCAGACACGGATGGAGGAAATGCAACATCTAATCAGGGATAGAATCGGCATGGCTTCAGAGAAGATGAAGACCCAATACGGGGCAAGAGCAACTAGACACGACCTCCACGAAGGCCACAAAGTGTGATTATGGAATACGAAACGTCGCAAAGGACTCCCTCCGAAGCTGCAGCTCAACTGGGAAGGTCCTTTCACAGTCCTAAAAAGAATGAATGACGTTGTGCTTCGGATACAGAAATCACCACACTCAAAACCGAATTACAACAGGCTAGATCCATATATTGCCCAAGATGAATAAGATCTTTAAGTTCAGAACATAGTCATTAATTATTTTGTAAAAAATGTAAATTATTTATCTTTTCTAATTCCTTTGGTTGTAATGTTTGTTTGTTTATGTGTGTTGAATTTATTTGCTTTATATGTGCTGTCGTGTATTTGTTACTTTACATTTTATTATGATGAGAATAGTTTATGTCTGTCATTAGAGGCCTCTTAATAAGGGATTGTACTGTCCGGGACGTGCTGTTATTGAGGAGGGGGCAACGGTACGAATTTGGTGTAAAGTAGAGTAAATAATTTGTATTTGGATGTGTGATGCCTTCATCTAACTCTAAATTAGATTTAATTTACTTTAAAATTGTAATATTCACATACAACGTCGTCCCCCTTACGTTATAATGGGTATTCAATAAAAACTTGGTGATATAGCCAAGTGGCGTCGTTTTTGACGATCAATGCGACTTTGGTGACCCTATTGGCGACTTGACGATCATTTTGGCGATCCTTTTTGGCGAGTTCGGGACCCTCTGGTTTCTTCTAGAAATTAGTAAAGAAATCAACTAATTTCAAGACCTATGACGCAAGCGGGTCTTTCTCGAATTATCCGCGAGTGATATAAATAAAGAAGATGCTCGCCTAAAGACAGTCAGTCTGGTTTTGTCTAGCGATCAGTTAGTATTGCTTTGACTGTTGAAGCGATTAGTGATTACTTGGGCTGTTGAACGAGTGATTGCTAGTGAAGAGTATTTTATATACGTGTATTTTAGACAGCGATAATTATGTCTGAGTACTCTTAAAGGTGTGAAGACCTCCTGAGATTTATTTTGTGAATACTGCTGCTGAATCCTGTATTAAAAGGATTGAATTTTCTACAATAAATTCTCATTGCTCTTATAGAACTGTCGTGTTCTTTGCGACTGATCTACATAAAATTCTCGAAACCAGAATATATATATATATATATACATATATAAATTTATTTGTAAAACCCTTTATGCTCCACAATACATACCTTGTGGCTTACAGATGTAAGTGGGGACATCATTAAAATTTAAAACAAAATTAAAATATATTTAAGTGACAATTATCAAATAAAAGAAAGGAATGTACCAATAAAACTTTGAAAATCTATACCAGTAAACAAATTTCCTTAAGACATTAAGGCTTTCAGTACAATTGATCTACAAAGACAAAAAAGGTGAACGTTTCAACTCCTTTTTAAAAAATTTTCTCTTTTACAATTATATAAGTTACAATACAACAAGACATATTCCGCGGTTTCAGTTTCCAGACCATAAAAATAAATTTCATTACCAATTAAATTAAACGTAGATAAATAGCTCTTAAAATTCCCCTGTTCTGTTATAATCTGGGATAAATTAAAATCAGTAAAATATTTCTTACATTTTAGCCGTTGATAAATAATCAGAAAAATATTTTTAGTCCACAAAGCTTCATTAAATGTATGCTGGTATACCCGCTCTTCACTCGAGTAAATTGAAACATTGAACAACACTGATTGAAGGATAGAGAAGTTTTTAAGGAGTTAATTTTACGTGAATTGCAAATGAAACGAAAAGAAAACGTTTTGCATATCTCAGCTGATCATACAGAAAACACATTTGTTGAATTTTAAGTCTGTAGATCTAATAGCTGTTAAAAGGGATTTTTTTATTTCTTTATAACTCCCGTAACTCTCTTATCAGTCGATTTTCGAAAACGCCTTCCTAAGCTGATCTCTGCTCAGCAGAAGTAACGTATTGTTACACATTTTGTAATAAATGCCTAAAATAGTATAAATACTTTACATCCGGGGGTGTAATACGTTAATATTATTTTATGTTGTATTTATTTTATGTTAAAATCTTGCCACCACCTCTCCTTTCGAAATATAGTTTTATTATGAAATAAAAGAAATAGTGATTACACTGATCAAAGGAATAAAAAACGAGCGCGCACTGAAGCATGACGTAGACAAAACCATTAGGGAAGTTTTGTTTCACACATTTGGAAACTTCACACAATATCTTTATACATTATAGCCTATGTGTTATTCTGATGTATGATCTATATTATTGTAAAGATTAATTAAAATCCATTCAGTTGTTTTTCCGTGAAAGAATAACAAACATCCATACAAACTTCCGCGTTTATAATATTAGTAAGGATATATTGCAGTTGAAAAAGTCCAACGTCTTGGAAGCTCTTTCTCGTAAACTACATTTCTTTATCAATATTTCTTCTCTTATTATGAGTTTTTCATATTTTATCTTTATTGGCTCAAAGGGTCTATTAAATTCCTACTTTAATAAGAATTCAAAATCTTTGTCGTACTTTTTAAACGCTTCACGAAGACTGTTCAGAGAACGTTCAGTATATTTATATTTTTCCCGCAGTTGATGGCATAGAAGATTATCTATACATCCTTATATATCTTTATTAATTAGATGCAATTACTTGTAAAAAATATTTATTTTTAAGGTAACCCACCAATATTTACATTTTTAACTTTTCAGTATTCAGATTTTTCTATTTTTCACAAATAATCTTGAGAACGATCCATTTTCCAAGCATTATAAGTTTTTATAAGATTTCATTTGAAAATCAGGTTTTTGAAGGCATTTAATTTTTCAAAAGATTCAGTGAAACTATTAATTTTGATGTGTAGTTTGTTTTAATATGTATACATAAAATATACATATATATAGTGTATATATGTGTATATATGTAATATATGTAAATATGTAATGTATATATGTAAATATGTAATGTATGTATATAATATGTAAATTAATATATGTAATAATACATATATACAGTATATATAGCGGGTTTATTCTGCATGCGTAATCATGTTGAAGAGAATAAATTAAAGAACAAGCTTCTAAAAAAACACTTTTTTTCAAACTTGATTCTACTAAAAAAACACACACAAGTAGTATAAAAAAATTAAGTCAATTCCTACTTAGATCAACAAAGAAAAATTTATTTTAGTTACTTTTTCTTAAATAGTTACAATTAATATAAATATGTATATACATATGACAAAATCACAACATGAAGTGGTAACTAAATATCATTAAAATATAGTATTGTCATCCAAAAAATCCTGTATATAAAATTTCAGTTCAGTTGAATGCTTTAAAACGCGAGAAAAAAATTTTTTTAAAGTTTTCACCATAGTCGCTCAAAATTAAACCAACGCGGCTGTATCTGTAATTCTTTACATAATTAGTTTCAGTCAATTAACTTTAATTAATTATAATTAAATTATCGTATTTTTACCCAAAACAATAGTGTATAGAAAACTTCAGCTCAAATGAGTGCTTTAAAATGTGAGAAGAAAACCATTTCAAGTCTTGACACGAGTCGCCAAAAGGGTCACCGAAAATAATGCCAACGTGGCTGTATCTGTAATTCTTTGAATAATTTGTTTTAATCACTTAATATTTATTAATTATAATTAAAATAATTTGTATTTTCATCCAAAATAATCGTGTGTATAAAATTTTAGCTCAATTGAGTGCTTTAAAATTTATTTTATTAACGATTGAAAATTCCACAAAGGTAAATAAATAAATAAATAGAGAGCGTGAGCTAATAGTAGGAATTGAAAAAGGAAGACACGTATTTAAAGTTCTGTAAAAGTTGTCTATTTTGAATTATTAGAAATTAATCACTGGATTATTTGAGCAGTGTAAAAAAATAATTTGTTAAGGATAAATGATGACGAAATTAGTATGTAATTACAACGTCGTACAAATATAAGCCAATCTATTCAAAAAGAAAATGAACAAAAAATTTAATTCTTAAATATATTTCGTTTCCTTTCGCAAGGAAAATCTTTATGATATATGTACTGTATCTTTTCTTTTCTCTGAATTAAATACTTGTCACATATATATATTTTTTACTTGTTTCATCCCATATGAAATTTTTGAGGAGTTCCGTGCTTCAGTTTTTTTCCAGTTTTAACGATAAAACTCTGGGCTAATTTAGGCATCTTTGTTTTTAAAATGCTCAGTACAAGAATTTCTGTTTCATATTATTTTTATTCAGAATTATTAATTATAAGAGTATCGCATCAAAATAACTAGGAACATCACAAACAAAATCAATATTTTATTTCCAAATTATTGTGCAACCTTAAGATGTATAAAACATCTTTAATACGAGGAAAAGACAAAAGGAAAGGGTCTTTTGCAATTTATCTATAAGGTTTAGCAACGAGGGATCGTTGCCAATACTGCTATACAACGTGTCACTCTTCTTTCCTTGTAGTCATTGGAGTGTAGGATACCGTTCAACTTGGCAGCACCATGGTAAATCTGCAGTGATTCGCTTTTTTATTTCCAGGAGGTTTGACACCTACACTGGATACTAGCCATCCCTTTTATCCCTACACCCTCAACGACAAAGATCCTTAGTTATAGACGGCGATGGACAGCTCAATTTTTCGTCGTCACATAAAAAAGTTATTACTTTATTGAAGTGCTTAATCCAGCGATACTCAATCTGCGGTCCACCAAGCCTTTTTAAGTGGCCCGGCCATGGCCCATTGCTCCGAGAAATATACTTATTTATGAACATTGTATTAAATATTTCGTTAGAATTTTTATTTCATTTAATCAAATGTATCAATTTTGCTTTTTACTGTCGGTGTCGTACAGGAACGAGTTGATATTCTTTTTCTATTTGGAACGGCTACAGTTAGTGATAACAGCAACAGGGGAGTAGCGACAAAATTATATAGGTGAAACTAAATTTTAATTATATTTCATATCTTCTAACTGAAAAAGTATTCGAAGAAAATGAATCGTTTCAAGACGATTTGGAGGTAGACTATTTTGTACTGAAAAACAAACATAGATCAGTAATTGTTTAATTTGTCACGAAAGTGCTATATTTAAAAATACCAATAAACATGAATCCTTCAATGACACCTTTCCTCGAAGATCTCTTTCAAAAGGTGATAAAGAGGCTTTCTTCAATAATCTTTGCAACATCAACAAAGTGTTTTTTCAATGGTAATATCACAGCGGTAATAAAGCCATCCTATGAAGTTTATTATATTATTGGTAATCATATGAAACCGTTTACTGATACAGAAATCGTGGAGGAGTGTTTCTTAAATGCTTCTAATATAGTGTTAGAGACAAAAATAAAAAAAAATAATAAATTGTTATTAAAAAAAATCAAAGCAGGAGTTATAATTTTCTGATCAATTTTTTTTTTTTTTTTACATTTTAAATTTCCAACGTTATCTTGGTCTTAAAGCATTTTCCCCATCCCCTTCCCCCATTTATCCTCATGTTGCCGCCCGCGCAAAAGAGCTGACATATGTATGTGGCCCAACAGAAAAAAGGTTGAGTACCCCTGGCTCAATCCATTCGTAGATCTGACTTCTCGAAAAAACCACTGTCACCGTTTTACGTTTGCATGCGGAAAATAATTTCCACAGGTTGCAGCTGTGAGGCTGAATGGTCTGCTACACCCTCAATGACTACGAGGAAAGACGATGTATAGAAGTGTTGCCAACTACCCCTCATTCAGCGCTGGATACCAGTGCAGTTGCCAACCCATTAAGAGAGAAATTGCAAAAATCTCTTTACCTTTTGACTTGCCCTCCTATTAATTTCGATGTTTCTATTTCTCTTGTCTCATATTCCATTGAGATTGAGTGTTCGATCATTTAAATGTTGAGTAAATTTAAGGGAATAAAAACATCAAAGAGGCATTGGTCTTTCTGTTAAGTAAGTAACATGAGCTCTTAGGAGAAAAGGAAAGTACGAAATTAATCGCTTGATAACTTTTCCGAATATCCTCCAGTAATAAATATCTTGCGGCTAATCACTTAAGCACCAAAAAACAAGATCTAAGGGGGAACATCACAAAAACGAAGGGTTTTTTTTCTTGTACTAAAAGAGAAAAAATAATAATCTGACTTTTCTATCCATGTATTTTTCTCCATGGAGGCAGTATCTTCAGAAGCTTTAATTGCAGCAAAAAAGGATATATTAATACAATTCAAATTCCATTTTGAAGAAGTTTTCATCTATGACCCAAAAGAGGAAAAACATGTATTAGATAACTCCTTTTTCTTAGTCTTTTTACGCCATTCTTACGCGTTTATTTATTTATTTAGTAAGAGGGTAATAATAAATATTCTTACTTGCCATCTCTAATATTTTTTATACTGTTGTTGAGACACAACATTACAACCGAGTTTTTTTTCTTCATATCGAGTTATTCATTTTGCTCTATAATGAATTATGGAATAAAGTATGCCAAACATTGATGTTTCTTCGCGATAATAGAAGGTGATAGCTACAAAAATTTCATGCCAAGTTTTCAACATAGCATTGGAGGAGGTCATTCGTGACCCAAAGTTCAACATCAGGACAAACATGCGATGGTGCAGGTAATATTGCATGAAAACCCTCTGATTTGAAATGTGCATAACTGGAAAAGGAGGCAGGTAAAATGCACCTTACTATTAACCAAGAAAAAAACTAAATATATGCAGTTCACTAGGTTAAAATACTCTGCTACTCACCTGAAAATTGGTAGATTGATAACTTTATATATCATGCCTCTGAGATGAACACTGTGGACGCAGTTGCCTAGTGATCGAGGTCACAAAAACTCGTGTCATGGATTCTAGAATATTAACGCTGAAGACTAGCCATGCAGAGTAGGCACATGCGCGTTATATATATCGATGCTCAAACGTCCTTCCGTTGGTGTGGTGTGGAAATAAGGAGAAGGGATACCAGTTACGATGTCATCTTTGTCACTTGACTATGGTTCAAAATAACGAGGTCGTGGACGTATCGTGGTCGTCACACAAACGTATTGGAAAAACAAATAAGATTTTTTTATAATATATCAGCCCATTTTTCTTAATGATACGTTGAAACTTCTTTGTTTTACAACATCTTATAGAATTTTATGAAACTTTTTCACTAGATTTTCACAAAATAGAATCCTTCAATACTGGTGTGAGTTTTTTTGAATGCTCATCTTTTTTGAAAATTTTAAGGCCATAGATTTTATTTTCCGAAATATCTCAAATGAGCTTAATAAAATTGAGAGCTGGACTCCCAGGGGTGTTTTTGGTAACGTATGAACAGTTACACAAAGTCACATAAGTCTGAAAAAACGAGCATCACATTTTAGGTCATTACTCAGATAAATAATGAAATTTGATAATATACCTGTTTTGAACACTTCAGTGCTTTCAAAATATATAAATAAACAAATCTTCACTTTTCCATCGTTTAAATGAAGATTTCCAATACCAATAGTACATAATCTCCAAACTGCTTTTTTTCTCTCCTTGTTTAAAAAAAGATTAATATTCATTTCCATTTCAGTATTATATATATAAGATTCCAGTTTATCAATTTCTTTTTCTTTGTCACTTATAAAAATATTGTACTTGCTCTGTTCTGCACAATTATAATTGATTTTTAACAGTCTAAAAACTTTAAAATGTAGTTTTAAGGGATCTGTTGTGAAGCCTTTCTGAAATTGCTTTACTAACGAATGGTTTTGCCATATCTACTAATGTGTCTACCATTTTCTGCATTGGTAAACTTTTTTAAATTTCTGACACACTTTCAATGACTACTTTAAAAAAAAAGAATATTCTTAACTAGCCATTTTTCACAAGTGGTAAAATACATTCGCAGACTTGAGCTTGATTTGCTTCGATTCAATTTATCTTTTTGTAATTCAAAATAATATCAGGAATTGTAGATTTAATACTTCCATTATTTTCCACGCATGTTTACAAAACTCCGAGGAAGAATTAAAAATGTTCTAATGTCAACTGAAATTCCAGAAACTTTTTAGCCTAAAGCTTTGTGGACATAAAGACTTTTTTGACCATTTATCAACGTCTAAAATGTAAGAAATATTTTACTGTTTTTAAGTTATCCCAGATTTTGTAACGGGACATGAAAATTTTAAGAGCCATCTGTCTAGGTTTAATTTAATTGGTAGTGATATTTGTTCTTGTGGTCAGGATTCTGAAACTGCGGAACATGTATTATTGTATTGTAACCTATATTTTTGTAAAAGAGAAAATTTTAAAAAGGAGTAGAAAAACATTTAGGTATTTCCGGGCCACCTGTTTTATCTTTGTTGGTCAATTGCACAGAAAGCCTTAATGTCTTAAGAAAATTTGTTTATTGTATAAGTTTTTAAAATTTTATAAGTACATCCCCTTATTTATATTTGTGTATTTTCTCCCTTCCCTTTTGTTTCATATATTTATCTTATTTTTATCTTATTTATTCTTATTTTTTTAATTTGGTTTTAAAATATATAATTGTGTTACCACTTACATCTGTAAGCCTCATGTTATGCAATGTGAGCATGAGGAGTTTTGCAAATAAATTCATTAAAAAAAAATTTACCGATGCAGTTTTTAAACATCAAATCCTGGGTTTAAAACTGAACAAATAAAATTACAAGTACCTTTATGGTCTCAATCTACCCAAAGTAAATATTTATAGTGCTTTTTCTGCAAGGTCCTAAAGGGTTATGTGTGAGCTAATTCGCATTTAATACACCAGAAATTTATTGTTTTAAAAATACTTAACAATGTTTCTAGTTACTTTTTTTTTATCTTTTTCAATGTTATTTAGTCTTAATCTTAGTCTAGATATAACTCGTAAGATAAACATTTTCTTAACACTAAATGGTCGAATTTTATTTCAAAGAGAGTTTGAAAATTTGTTTTGTCCCAGTACTTTTTTGAGCCACTGTACGTTTTTCTCTTTTCTAAAATCGGAGCGACATATTTTAGCTTTATTTTTTTCTAATAACTCGCGGCTAAAGGATGTATTTTGAAAGGAAAGGAAATAATTTTTTTTTGCTTGTTCAGTACTGCAACTTTTAGAGAACATTTGCTTTTAGTAACTCAAGTAAATTTGCAGTCTCATTTCATTCTATTAAATTTTATAATTCAAGATGACAAATAGGTGTAAATAAAGAATATGTATATTAAATGCTTTTCACTGTTTTAAGCTGTCCAATTGCTTCAGTTTTTGCATAACACTTTTTCAAAAGTCATCAACAATACCAGAGAACATCTTACCTTGAGGAAATTTATTTAGATTAGTATTTAAAAAAAACCCTTCTGAAATTTAATTTGGGTATACAGTTCTGGATGCCTGTAATTATATTTTAAAAAAATATGTGCACATAAGTATATATCCGAATTATTTATATATATATATATATATATATCCATTATTAAGATATATATGTATACATCTATAAAATAAAATAGAGCAATTCAAATAACTTAATTGTATTGTAATTTAATAATCCTATACACTTTCGATTTTTTCAAAAAAAATTATAATAATTTATATGTAATAAATAGTTTTAACTTGTCAAACTAAGAAAATGAATATTTTGGTCCTACACATACATTTTTATTTAGAAAACATGTTTGTGCCATAGAGAGATCAATACTTAAGTAGTAAGTAATAAACTAATTTTCACACGTTTTATTTTCTTGGTGTTAATATAGGTTTCATTACAGTTTCTATTTAGTAGTGTTTTAGTTTTAGACTAAGTGTGCAGCTTAAAAACAGATTAGAATAGGCAACAACTGTTTTGGTGACGTCCTCACACACACCTCTTCTATCCATGTGGCCCGTTTCGATTTAACTCATCCCGCCAGTTGGGAGTAATGCACCATTGAGTGAACACGTGCAACAGCATTCTACCAGAAAATGTCTAATGTAAAAATTGAACAGTGAATCAATTTGTGAAGCTTAAGAAATCAGCCACTGAAACATTTCAAAAGATAACTGAGGCTTATGAAGATGAAACTTTGTCTCGTGCACGTGCGTTTGAATAACATAAGCTGTTTTCAAGAGGAAAGAACAGTGTGGAAGATGATGAATGTGCTGGCCCCAAAATTCAAGGCAATGTTAATTGTATTCTTCGACATTAATGGAATTGTAATGTACCAGTGGTCAGACTGTTAATCAACACTACTACATTGATTTACTAAAAAGACCTCGTGAGAAAATTGGGGGAAAAATAGCCAAAATTGGAGAGGGATGGATGAATGTGCACCAGAACAATGCACTCGCTCACATGACCTTATTTGCGAAGAAGTTTCTGACCAGCGAAAATATTACTGTGATGGGGATTTCTCCTTATTCACTGGATTTGGCTCCAAGCAACTTTTTTTTATTTCCTAAAGTCAAATTTTGATTAAAGGGAACCCATTTTACAATGCAATGACAAAAACGGAAAATCTCCAGTAGGGCCTTCCAAAGATTTCATTCCAGAAATGTGACCAGCAATTGCAGTACTGAATGCTAAAAGTGACTACTTTGAAGGTGAAAGTGCCATGGAGCACCAATTCTCTAAATTCAATGACTTATTAAACCAGTATCTCGTGGGGTTTTTTTTGTCACACCTTATATGTTATTAAAAGGAAATTTTGTTTTATCAATAACAAAATTGCGCTTAAAAATTATAATTTGAATGGAAATAGTGAGCAAGTGGTACAATAAAAAACTTCAAATAGAGATATTCTCTACTTGAAATACTGGTGTTTTAATTGTAGATTTTTTAATCTACTGTACTGTACAAATAAATTAATCGGGACAAAAAGAAAAAATTCCTCATGTTTTGTAATAGAGTACAGACCATTTCTTCTAGGTTTTAAAATGAACAATCACATCAGCATGGAGGAAAATCGATGCAGAAATTACAAAAAAAAATACTGATTAAATTTATACCAAGACGTTTAAAAGTTGTTGTGAACACTAAAAGATATCTTACCAAGAACTAAATTAAGAAAGAAATGCAATGTATAAAGCTCTTTTGAGATTTTTGTTAAGTATACGAGAGAACTTTTGTGGCCTAATTTTTTAGTATTTTTTATTTTTTATTTTTTTAAACAATAATTATTTTATTTTTAATAAATGTATTATGTAATTTTATAAAAAATAAGTTGGAGATATAAGAAAACAATTACAATTCCGATTTATTAATTTTTATTAGTTGAAAGCTGTAACTTTTATAGGAAATTACAAGTGTACGAACACGTTTGTGGTCCACTGTAAGTATATTTAAATCAGTATGTATAAAGAAATATCCTTTATATTTTTTAAAATTTTATTTACTAAGATACTAATGGCAAATCTGATTGGATAACATCCAAATTTAATTTTACCAATGGATTCTTAGATTTCCTTACATTTTTAAAGTTTTAGAACATTATTTTTTATTTTTAAACAATTATCTGATTGGATTTTAAATTTTAATCATAGTTAATGTTTTAAAGTATCGCCTTCTTAAAATTTCAATAAGTTGCTGTAATTTCTCAACAAAGCGTTGTTGAGAGGCAGGTCACAATTATTTTATTCAATATCATGTATTGACTTTTATTTTAAAAGCACCGCCTTGTTTACTTAAATAAATTTTATTGCTCAGATTTTGATGAGAAAGCTGATTGGATGAAGTCCATGACTAATTTAACTAATGCAATCATAGTTAGGCCTGTTCATTAAAAGTTCCTCCTTCTTTAAGGGACAGAACTATCTTATATTTGAAACTTAGCAACAAAACGTAGATTGGATGTAAATTCCATTATTTTATTTATTGTCATCGTATATTGGCTTTATTTTTCAAATACCACCTTCTTTAAGTTTGATTGCTCCATTGATTTTAATATAAACGCAAATTGGGTGGAATTTTCTATAAAGTTAACCAATGTAATCATTGTTTAGCCTTTATTTTTAAAATACCGCTTTCTCTTAGACAATCTTACAATTTTAGTGTTCAGATTCAAATCAAAATCCTCATTGAATGTAAGGCACAATTATTTTCCCTAATACTGTCATGGATTTACTTTTATTTTTTAACACATACCACATTCTTTGCAACATTAATTAAATTTTATTACTCTGCTCTACTGAAAGCGCTGATTGGAGATACTACAATTAATTTAACCAATGCGATCATACTTTGACTTTCCAGCTTTAAGAACCAACTTCTTGTGAGGAGTTATACTAATTTATTTTTCACATTCTAATGAATGTGACCAATGGATCTTCATCAGAATCTAGTGTTTCTCCAACTTTTGCAACCCAGTCACAATTTTCATTGCGTTCCCATCCATACAATAACAATGTTTTGAATTGAATAATACTATACTTTGACTTCTTACATACGACCGGCATACCACCGTCTCACACAGCCAAAACGTTAGTTGTCCCGGACGTATATATACGCCTTGCAGAAGTACGATTCTTTCTGTGCAATGCTATCCGTAACATTTCTCCGAAGGCTCTGGAGTGCAATAAAAGGACCTTGACAGTGTTTGTGAAGGATTTACTTATTTCAGAGGATTTGCTTATTTATTCCTTTTCTCTCCCCTCCTGTATATCACTTACGTGTTCATTCATTGTTGAGTCATTGAACTTGTACAACAATGGTTTTTTTCGAACTTTAATCATTGCAAAATCATTAAGGACATCATTGTAATATAATTTTTAGTGAATAACATCAAAATAATGTTAACTTTTATTTTTCCATAATAGATCCCTTTTCCGTTTTTACTCTCTTAAGGCATAAATGTTTCTCTCATTACTCGCTAGATGGGGGTACATTCAGTATAATTTTTATTTCGTCTATTTTCGCCCTGCAATTTTTTGTGCTCCCATATCTTTTTCACCCTAGGCATGTGCCTAACGTTCCTAAGCGGAAAAGCGGCCCTGCTCCTACGTGGAAAACGGTGGAATTGACCAGCGAATCGTGTAACTTTAAATCGGCAGTTAAGCGATAAATTACAAACTGTACAAATTATAAAGATAAAAGTTAATTTTTGTATATAATTTTATATATGTCAAATTCATGGGGTTATTTGTAATTATTAAACGTGTTTTTAACTTAGTATTGTTATATTGATTACAAAATATATTGCGCTGTTCTGATACATTTATAAGTGTATTATATCAGTGTGAATGTGTATTTCAGTTTTTTATTACGTCAGAATGTAATTTGTCTGTTTACTTTCAATGATTTATTAATTTTTTAAATAACCTTTTGTTTTCGACTTTTCCCATCCTCATAGAGCTGACATGTCCTCCTGGGGGGCGGGCCCTACAGTTTGAGAAACGCTAATTTACCTGAATAATCTGTTTTAAATAAAAAAATTTTACTTTTAATAGCTACTTATTGAAAGGATACAAGATACTATCATTGTATTTTATAAAATATTTTTAAGAAAAAAGTAATAATTCTTTGGACGTTTCGGTTAATTAATCTGTCTAATCGGGAAAAAACTATTATGCAGAAAACAAACTTTTTTTCATCTGAAGTGGATTAATGTGCAATTTTTGCAACCTCCATTACTTCGCAGAAAAATTTAATCAACCGATACTTTAACTCTATCGCAAATCATACGGTTGGTCAAATTTAATTATATGTTTAACCATCTGACAAAATCTAGTCAGCATATGTGAATCATTACACTAAAGGAATTAAAAAAGGAATTAGAAGTTGGCTTGAAGCATAGCCTGAAGTGACGACGAATGGCATTTTCTCGAATATGTTGCACTGAATAAGTGTCAATGACGCTGATCGATGAGGCCGTGTTGAACAAAACGACACATCTCCCACACATAGAGGATTTCAGTAAATTAATTCTTAGATACAAGAAATATTTGTATCTTAGCTGTGTTACAAATGTATCTCTTCCTTTTTGCATTGTTTTAGGGATAGGGTACTGCTTCTCGAACATTCAATATTGGCGACCTAATTTTCAATCATAATTTTCATCGCTTTCCCCTTCACACACAATAGCAATGTATTAAAATCAGTAACAATGTACTTTGACGCTAAAACTACCATGCGATTTTAATTATAAACCGTACAAATTATCCAGATAAGTATTAAATTTTGTATGTGACAAGCCCGTGGGAGTTACTAGTAATTATTAATCTTGTTCTTAACTTATAACTGAAAAATTGATTATCAAATACATATTGTCGCTCTGGTGTTTTTATAAGTATATTATATCAGTATAAATGTGTATTTCATTTTTATTATGTCAGAATGTATTTTGTTTGGCTTTCTTTCAGTAAATCCGCAATTTTTTAATTCTTTTCGACCCCTTCCCCTCCTCGTAGGGTTATCCTCCCCCCACCCTAAGGGGTGAGCTCCAAAGTTTTAGAAACGCTGGATTAGGGGAATGCTGATGATTCGATAGGTTATCTAAAAAAAGGCATAGATTTTTTAATTACAGTTTCAGTGGGAAAGAGGGGATGGTAAGCGATTGGCAACTACGCAGTTAATATTAATGAATTTCTGTATGATATTTTTAATTTACTTTAAAAACGAATTGTGTAATCTGAAAATGAATCTTCATTATACCAAATTCTGAAGAACAACATGGACAAAATTCTAAAGTTGAATTAAGCTCTTTGTCTATGAGATATATATCTTTGTTAGAGCTATCAAAGAGTTAGTTTTGCTATGTCCATCACAAGGGGAAATTAAAAGGGAAAGTAACAATACAACAAGAACTACCATATTAACTATACTTTTTTCCAGTGTTAATACTAATGAAAATCGGGTGCAGCTTAGAATCAAAGGCAAAATATATTCTGCATGTGGTAAATTGATTTTCCACCCCTTTCAAAACGAAAAATTCAGCTGTCCATTCTGCAAACTTGCACATAAGACTTATCCAAATCTGAAATATACCTCCAGTACTCATTTTGTCCTAAACAGAACTGTGTCTGTAGGTATTTATAATTTTTTTTTGTATACGCTTTCTTTTAATCACTAAAAATCAAAGATATTAGCATTAGCTTCAAGGCTAGTTCCCTATAAAGCTAGTATGAAAAGGGAGGTAATTTTGTTTGCAGTAAAAAGGGGAAAAAATCGACGGTCACTGAAAATTTGACACGGATGAAACACATATACGTCAATGGAGTTAGCAAAAAGATACAATTTTTGCTTGTAAATGTTCAACAGTGTTTAATAATTATTCTACATTCTTCATTAAGACATTTTTAAAAAAAAATTGCATAACAAATACATTGGATGCCACGGAAGACGAAAGTGAATGGGAAAATGTTCTACGCCGGAACCAATTCCGAAGTTAAGTGTGAGTTCATGTATGTGTTTGAAAGTTTTTAATACTGATAAAATAAGTCCATTATTAACTTCTTTTATATATATATATTATTTCAAATCGAAATTTTTTAAAAAAATTCTTAAATATAGGTTATCGGTGAACCTTTTATACATGTGTTTTTCTCATAAACGTGTAGAGAATTAGGGGTGCTTCTGAGGATCGTCAGCAGCTTAGCTTCGAGTAAACACGGTATTTAATTATTATTAAGACAGTGCTTCTGTAAGTTTCAATATTTGGGACCCAATATTTAATCATACTTTTCATCGCGCCCCCTCCGTACAACAACAATGTATTGAATTCAATAATACTATACTTGTACGTTGAACTACAATACGACTTTAACCTCTTAAGTGCCACCAGCTTATATAAACGTCTCGCTCAGCTAAGGCGTTAATTGTCCCCTATGTAAGTACGATCTTCTCTTTATACTGCTATTCATAAAATTATTCCGAAGGCTTTGGAATGCAATATAAAGACCTTGGCTATGTTTGCGAAGGATTTACTTATATTTCACAAAGGATTTGCTTATTTATTCCTTTTCTTCCTCCCCAATGCATTACAGACGCACGCCTATGTGGAAAACAATGGCATTGGTGGAGCGAATCACGTATCTTTGAATCGGCAGGATAAGAAATTAATCATAAACCTTACAAATGATTAAGGTAAGTGTTCATTTTTGTATATAATTTTATATATGACAAGCCCATGGGGACAAGTTGTAATTATTAAACTTGTTCTTAACTTAGTGTTGCTAAATTAATCCTAAATACAGTTTTGATGCATTTATAAGCGCATTATACCAGTGCAAATGTGTATTTTATTTCTTATTATGTCAGAATGTATTTTGTTTGTTTACTTTCAGCAAATTAATACTTTTTTTAAAAAAATATTTTGTTTTCAACTTTTCAATATGCTCGCGCCTCCCTTGTAGTGTTATCATGCCCCACAGTTTGAGAAATTGTGTTAAGTTGAATAAA
>BMAU01009179.1:0-25867 GCA_019973935.1 Trichonephila clavipes
GATGGAAAAGCCTGCAATTGTACGTGCGTGATTTAATAATGTTCATCAATGATTGTGGATATGCAAAGATTTTATCAGTGACAAAATAGAGCAACGGAATTGACAATCGGGATATTTTCAAGTAAAAGACTACTTGTTTTTAAGGCGTTCTCGTTGTTTGTGGAATCACTGAAGGAGAGCACATTTCACAGATTTTGCATAAATATTAATTATAATTCAAAAGACATAGTTTTTTTGAAAGAGGTATAATCATTGGAATGTTAGAAAAGGGATTTATCATAGACATAAGTGGCTAATGCTTGAAATAATTTCCAAACTCCTGAAACGGTATTTATAACTATTAAGGATATTGATAGACAAGTTGTAATTGGTCTACAAATATAACCAGATAAGGCTGCTTTCTGTGCGTAACTGCAGGAATGATTTTTGGATGGTGTGTATCAGACAACTATTTTTGGAGATTCTCGCAATATGACAGATGTTCACGTTCACCTGCTTTTCCTTCTCTTATGCATTCCAAGGCGTCATTGGTTCTAGTTCTTATTCCCAGATGACAACATAATTACATAGCATTTTTAATTCAAAGAAACATCTTAAAGCCAAGATCATTGAGGGAATAATGAAGAAGTCCCACTTAGACTTAAATTCGTTTGAATTTTATATTTGAAATTGAGAATAATTGGATGAAGATCTTCAATTAATTATCCTCCAATAAGCGTGACTTTGCTGAGCTTAAAATTATTCCGGTGCTAAAGCGGCAAAGTATGTCACAGTTGCGCATAAAGACCTGAAGCTGCATCATCTATAAAAGCCAGTCACGACCTACGTGTTTAAGGGATCATTTTGATCTAGCGGTATGTTTCGTGCTTGCAGAACCGAATGTCACAGGTTCTGTCCTTTCGATAAGTGCGCCACTTCACACCTTTTATAAACATTATAATGCTTGCTTTTTTGCAACAAAAAATGATTCCCGCGATCCCTACTGTTTGAACTTATTAGTCATTTTTTTCTTTCAATGCTTGACCCAGAATTTTTTCTTACTTTCCACACATTTCGTATCATTTACATAATTTATGTAAACCAAGCTACATCTGTCTTTTAAACGTTTTTAACTGTTCCATCAATTGTAACATTTTATAGCTAATTATGCCACGTTTAATTCCATCCTGAAATGTATTTAACATTTTACTTTAGAAAATAATTATTGCTTAAAAATTTTGTTGTTCAGCGTAAGAATATGTAACTTTAGAAATGATTACGAACTCTCTTATTACATTATTTGAACGATTTTTGCCAAAGGAAAAATGTGACGAAAATACTATTTAGTTCCTCCAATTATACAATAACCTAACTAGTAGATTTCTGCATTATATTTCTGAAATAAGTAGTTTTCATAAAAATGTAAATTTTACTACTATCCAGAAGTAAAAATGTAGCAATAATGGGTTTTTTGGTGCAATTACACCCAAAATATTCACTGAGAAATCAGAAATAAATTCATAATACAAAAATAGTAATTGAAACAATCATTCTAAAAAAGTGAATAAATAAATACGTCAATAAAATATATATTTTTAAAAAGCTTTTTATCTGAAGAATAGCGTTGAGATGCAAATGATTATGTATCCCAAAAAGGAACAACAGACACACGTTTTTTAGTAATTTGTAATCCTTACCTTAAATATAATGGTTTCTTGATAACGTCTCTCAGTAATCAACACTAGATTATGCAAAATAGTTAAGGGAATAATGCCTATTTTTACAGTATCACCTGTTTAAATTACTTTATAGTCCCTAACAGATATAATAGCCAGTGCCGATTTGCTCATTTCGGGCACTCCAGCACTTTGTATAAATAATAACAATTACCCGCAAAGCGGGATGCAATCGTAACTTTATCTCTTTGAAATTAAAACATCAGTGTATTTAAACTAATAACTACATAATGAACCTCATCCGATTATCTGGACCAGTAGGAAAAAGGCGTCTTCGGAATCATGTGTAGTCTGTGTTTTGTATAAAAACTGTGATTACCTGAACAATTCGCCAGGCATTATTTGTTTTCATAACGTTACGATAATCGTGTGTCCATCCTCTATTATTCTATGTTTGTGTGTGTGTCGTAATTAAGAGCATACATGTAAAAATAAAAAATGGAGTATCAAGCCTCATCAATTCAAGAGCTCTTAAATACATCACCTAATGATGGAAAAAGTTAAATAAATAAAACCTACCACTCATGAAGCTACGGCATATATATGCACACAATATATATATATATGAGTGTGTGTGTACTCAAAATCTCTAAGAAAACATAATAGTTTTCAATTTTGGTCAACTGAATTTATATATATATATATATATATATATATATATATATATATATATATATATATATATATATATATATATATATATATTGGTTTGTTTTCAATTCCATAATTTTTTCTGTCTCAGTTATGTAGGATGATTTTTACTGTATTTATATTTATTATTATTATATATACATATGAGACATTTTCCCTTTCTCTTAAGATATAAAAACTCCAGAGATATATTTCTGTTTTTGAATATTGTACCAAAAACATTATTTGCTAACCCAAATTGTTTTTAAATTGTAATTAGTGCAATTTGTTAACAAATTTTTGCTCGTACATGCTAAGGCTGTTTATTTTTAAATGCGTTTTAAAGGATAAGCAGCTAGTACCAGACACAAAGTAAAAGACAACATATTTTATTTAGCTGAAAAAATGGCTGGTTGCTTTTATTTATAAAATGTTTTTTTCTTCTTGTGAAGGGTAGTAATATTACTAACTGTACTTCTAAGAAAAGTTCTTTTTTAGGTTAAACGGAATCACTTATTTGTCTACCCCTTCCGTCAAGTGGTGAAATGGAACCGAAAGAGAACAATGATATACAGAATCTTAAGTGTTTCATTTGATGGATAAGTGAAGAATATATCATGATATGTCAGAGAAATAGAACAGTTTTTCAACAATAATTTCAGACATATCAAAACATTTAATTAAACTCCAAAACTGTGTCAACACACAAGTAATATATTATTTAATCAAATTCGTCTTCATAGGAAGAAGGTCGAAAGAAGTTCTAATTTGTTCCATATAAATATTGTTTCTTTTTCATATTCGTTTTTAAATTACCAGTTGTTATTAATCTTAAGGATTAGAAATGATATAGATGGGAGTAAATTAAATTCCTTATTTCACTTGAGATGTATAAAATGCAAGTAAAACTCAATATGAGTTTTGAGTTCTCGCCTAAAGTTACACGGAGAGTTTTGATGTGTGTGAATTATTTAAAATGGGTTATTTGAATTAGAAAATAATGTAAATCCCGCTTAAAAATAGCGCCGATTGGACTATTTAACACTTTAGAAAATGTTGTTACAAATGGCTTTATTAAAAGGACTCAAGTCAAACATATATACAACAACAAGGACATCAGACAAGTACAATGATAAGTAATAAAAACGCATTTAAAGTAAGAACCAAGAAAAATGATTAACATACGAACGAAAGTAAAGAGTTAAAAATTAAACAAGAAATGGAATATAAGAGATGTGAGTCTTTACAAGGTGTTCATGGGAGTTCTGGCATTCCACTGTAGTTTGCTTCTCTCACCGTGATTTTGAGACACTTTATTTCGTTCTGGGCGTATAAGAAGATAATCTGCATTCCTGATACCACGATTACAAATTTGGCATTTACTAGATCAGCAATACTCAAACTGCGGCCCATCGTACTTTTCTGCGTAGCCTGCTCATAGCCCATTGCACTAAAAATTCACTTATTTAAGAACAATTTAATAAAAATGTAGCGGGAAGTTCTAACAATCGAAGCAATCAGATCCACTAATTTTGAAGTTGATATCGTAGAGTGCATGAATTTAGTACCTATTGGTATGGATACGAATTATTTTTCTATTTGTAACTCTAATGGTTAGTAATAACAAATAACAGCCGAATAATGAACTGAACTGACTATTTTATTGGTAAAACTGGGTTTTTAATTATAAACAAAAAATACCGATTTCAGGCTGGAACTCAATCAAAACTTCTATTTGCATCCATTGTGTATTTGATAAATTAATATTTGAAATGAAGAATAAGAGGGGGTTTGCGAAAAGGAAAAAAAATGAAACGGCAAGGCAGTTTTGTTTTTATGACAGTAGAACTGTAAACTAAGGAGCTTGATCACATGGTTGAAAGAGAACAGAAACTACCCTACACACACAACTCTGTAAAATGCTTAAAATCGAAAAACTTTTATGTGTGTTTGATAGAGATTAATACTGTATTAAAATCCAAAAATTAGCTTTAACTTTTTTTATCAATTTCTTCCACATTTTTGAGTGTCTATTATTGCCTTGGTTTTTATAATGCTTTCCCCCTTAATCCTCATAATGCTTCCCCGACGAGAAAAAAGATTGAAGTACACCTGTAATAGATGGAAGCATGCCTGTTTAATTAAGAAGGTGCGCAATGAGATCATGGTCTATTTGCAGTATGAAGTTTGCCACACAAAAAATCTTTACAGGGCTTTTGAAAATTTTTGAAAATATTATCGCATTTAAAACTGGATTTGCTACGTTTGCTGGCAAAGCTACGTAAATAGCAAAAACAGATTGCCTTTTAGTTGCGTTGAAATGAATAAAATTCCTCTAGTGGATTTCAATATATCAATAAATAGACAGAAAGATGTTTTTTCTAGAAAAAATATTTCCATTTTCCATGAAAATTAATCTACAGGAGGTATAAAACAACCAACGAACTCTTGTACATTCTTACATCAGCGTCTTGTTTATTTGAGTTAAATCAGAGTAAAAAAGATGAATTTCCGTTTAAATTATTGTGACGAATGAAACTCTAAAATACATTATTTTTGTTGTTTGATAAAGGAATGTTAATGGATAAGATGAAGATTAATATATTATTTATGATGGGCAAAAAATGTTTTGGAATAGAAAATGGACGTGAAGCTTGTTGATGAAGTTTCAGTTTCGAATGCAACAAGTAACTTTCATATTTTTTTTTCTAAATTGCAGGTGGAAAAAACAAATGAATAAAAATTCAAACAGAAGAAATTCAACAGAAAATTTGAAGAAGTGTAATAGTTTTAGAATTCTAAGTCATCTGGAGTGAAGAATACTAAAATTTGATTTCGTTATGTTTGAAATGTCAAGGAAATGAACTTGAAAAATTTAGTCAAAAGATACTTTTTACAAAGAGAGGTTAAGGAGAAAATAATCATGAAGTCTTCTGTGATTGTTTTTATTTTATCTCATTTTCTAAATCAAAAGTAGGTAAAAACCGAAAAATTCGTTATGAAATTTATAGACTAGTAATAGTACCGTTGTGGTTGTATTTCTATCAGAGTGAAAGTCAAAGTTCTTTAGAAATGAGATGTCGCCGATTTGACAACGCATGAAATATATAAGAAATAGAATGAACATGTAGGTCTATTTAATAATTACATACACTATAATCGAAAACTGAAAATTTGGATAATATGTTACCATCGATATAAATTTAAAATAATTTTAAGGCAGATATCAGTTTATGTAGAACACTGAGGTGTGACACAAAACAAAACGAAACTAAATATGTCGCTTAAAAAAGTGTTGAATAGGCAGCTTAACTGTTTTGGTGATGACATCTCACTCCCCTCTCTGTCCATGTGAGCCGTTTCGTCTTAATCGAACATGCCAGTCTAGAGTACTGCGTCATTAAGTGAACACGTGTAACTGCATTCTGCCGGAAAAATGTCGAATCAACAGCAAGTTTCCTGTGAAACTTAAGAAATCTGCCGGAAAAGATTTCAAGTATTAACTGAGACTTATCAGAGAATAAACTTTGTTTCACGCACATGTTTTGAATTGTATAAGAGGTTTTCAAGAGGAGGGTGAATGTGGAGATGATGAACCTGCTGGGCGCTAAAGGTCAGCGATTTCTGACCAAAACTTAGCCATAATTATTCATATGAGCCGGTTTCCACTCCTATCAGTAATAAGTCTGTTAATCAATACTACTACATTGAAGTACTAAAAAGACTTCGTGAAACAATTAGGAAAAAAAGTCAAAACAATTGGGAATGATGGATGGCTGTTTGCACGAAGACAAGCACATGGCTATTTAATAAAAGCAGTTTCTTATCAGCAAAAACATTTCTGTGATATGGCCTCCACTTTATTCAACTGATTTGGCCCAATGCGAAATTTTTATTTCCTACAGTTAAATCTTCACTGAAAGGCGATCCTTTTTACGCATGAATTTGAAGAGGGGTTCAGGAAAAAATGGAAAATCTCCTAAAATGACTTCCAAAACCCTCGTTCCAGATATGTTACCAGCAATAGCAGCACCGAATGCAAAAATGTGTGAATGCTGAGAACTACTTTGAAGATGATACTGACACAGAGAACAAAGCATTTATTGAATAGAATCTCGTTAGTTTTTGTGTCGCACATGGTATACCAAATAAAGTATAAGCTGAATCAAACGTATTAGTTAAAAGTGGATTTAATAACACTTACTCTGTTCTGAAAAAAAAAGGATCTGTAAGCTGGTACCATAACTAAAAATAATTGAAAGCTGGTTAGAAACACAAGTAAAATGTCCGTGAGAGTAACGTGGAAGTTATATAATTCGGATGTAATGTAAAAAATCAAGTAGTAGAAAACTTGCACTCATTAGAACTAAAAAAAATGAATTGCTTCTAGAATACGTAAAGAACTTAAAGAAAGCGGTTGTGCTTCAGTGTAGTGTTTGAATTTTCTTAAAAGAAGTAGAGTTTATTATTTACTTAGAAAAGGAAAAATGTGAGACCCTGCTGCACATATTAAATAATGAAAATA
Source organism: Trichonephila clavipes (assembly GCA_019973935.1). Taxonomy (NCBI): domain Eukaryota; kingdom Metazoa; phylum Arthropoda; class Arachnida; order Araneae; family Nephilidae; genus Trichonephila; species Trichonephila clavipes. Next base: position 6,871 of record BMAU01009179.1, read on the forward strand.
ACGACTTCAAAAAGCCGTAGATTATTACATTTTAAAAATTTACCACAGGGGTTAACTCTTCTCATTGTTCTCATTGTAGATGGAAGGGAACATCATATTCCCCAAGAGCGTCAATCACAAGAGTTATGATGGTAGCCTTTTTTTTAAAATTTTTGTTTACTGTCAATAATCCGTGAACGGCATTTTAAAATGTTTTCAACAAAAACATAGAAAAAAATGAAAGATTAAAAAGAATTATAACTGACCTAATATATTCCATCTACGCAGATTACACAGAAAGAATAATGCTCAAGAAATGGAGAGATATCAGAAGTAATTTTGGCAGTTCATAAATCAAGAGAAAATTAACAAAATTCTCTCCAAACACTGCTTATATTTGATTCCCAATCACGAACAGCAGAAAAGAAAAAAACCCTTAAATGAAAATTTTCGTAAAATATACTGTAATTGTAAAAAAATCCGCAATTATCTCGTAAAAATGATATATTTATTGGTCCAAACGTATTCAAGTCACGTTAAGGCCAATATTTTTAGCATTCTGAAAAAATATGCCTTCAAATGGATTTTTAGAAACCCATTCAAGAATTCATATTGAATTAATTTTATTGCATCAATGGAACTAAACCTGTAGCCATGAAATGTAGTTTCAACCTCAGTAATGGAGAAATTCCCTAATGATTAGCCAGCTAAATATGGAGCTTGCGAAAAATTCAGGGTTGTTAATGGTATTTTTGGGCGATGCATTATCACAAAACTCAGGAGTCTTACGTCAAATTTTAGGTCCTTTAGGGTAAAAAATACTTGAAGGAAATGGCGCAAATGACTATAATAATAATATTTTTTCCGTCTGGCCGATTGACAGAAATTTTCAATGTCAATCAAAGAAAAAATTCCCTGTTACATTGGTCTGTGTGCGTCAATGAAATAGTTTTGTTTTTAATATACAATTTTTTAAATGTTTTTTTTTATATTTCATAGATGGAATTCCTTTTTTTTGGAAACAAAAATCCTTATGCATATTATTTGCTGAATCACACTCAACATTTTTGGAAAATCAAGGAAATGAAAATTTTTCTTCCCCTAAAAAAATTTAATTCAAACGATAAAATTAAATTCCGGAATATTACCCCACGTGTGTAAGTCATTAAATATTTCATAAGATTCTGCAGATATCTGATATATATACATGTATTCTGAAAGAGAAGTATTGCAGATACACTTTATTCATAGTAGTATATATAGAGGTAACGTATTTGTCCTGTGAATTTGAAATACTCTGTCAGAATTGATTATGTTTTCATTAAAAATGTGTTGTATCTTCTTAGATATGTGTTCCTGTTATTCTCTTAGAACGGACTTAACTTAAGATATTGTTAGATTTGTTCAAACAGCAATATAACGAATTCAGATTCTCCTGGTGTATCTTCGGATTACAATTGATTGGATAGTCATTCAATTAAAAAAAAATACTTTAGACATTTTTTTTTTCTAAATATTTTGTAATTCGTTATTATTTTTATTTTGAAAAAATATGAACTGTGCTTTAAAATATATACATGCAATAGGACACATTAAATGATTACTTTTCAGAGTGAGGCTTTTTGGCAAATAATTGTACGACGTCTGACACAGTTCGGCCTTTTATTAAAGTGTGGAAAGAAAAGTAGAATACAAGCAGAAGAATCAATTCACGTCGAATAATATGAAAAAAGCTTCAACTTTGAGTATAGTTCTAAGTCTGTATTAATTCAACAAGAAGACATTATTTGAAGACTTTTAAAGGGTTTTTGTTTCATGTGATAAAAAAACAATGCTGCAAACATGTATGAATATATGAAAAATACATACTGATTGACTTCGAAGTCACTAGACTGGAAGGATCCCTCTTGTTCGCTGTCTGTCCTATTTGATACTTGTTATATAGTTCTACATATTTTTCAAATTTTTATTTATAGAAAGATGAGTGTTTGATGTATTTTTGATAGCTCAAAATAATACTCTGTAATCAATCAAATGTTCGATATAAGTAAAGACACTTCCCCAAGAATAAAAATATTTTAACATCACGAGTTTATTTTACAAAGCTTTTTATAAATATATTTTTATTAAATAAAGTAAATTTATGTAAATAGAAGTGATTGTAAGGAAAGAGTTTTTAAGTTTCATAAAAAAAAGTTTTATATATAAAAAACTCAAAATATTTTACTTACAATTACTCCTACTTACATAAAATTTACTTTATTACATGTATGCCACAAACAGCTACATTTTTTACTCGTACTAAAAAGAGTACAAATCTCTCACATATACATGTATCTTAAAGTATATATATATATATATATATATATATATATATATATATATATATATATATATATATATATATATATATTTATATATGTGTGTGTGTGTGAGAGAGAGAGAGAGAGAGATTTGTACTCTCGTTTTAGCTAAAGTCAGAAATTTAATTGTTTGTGGCATACATGTAATATTTATTCTTAAAAACAATTGTTTAAAAACTAGTAAATGGTATTTTATCAATTTAAAATATCAAATACTTAAACTTAGTGCATTTTTCATAGGAGAAATACACTATAACTAAAATTACATTTTAAGAGTGTTATTAAGATTAGTAAATATTTAAGAGTGTTTTATAAGAATGTTATTTATTTCGTTAAACATTAAAAATTGGATTAGATTAGATTATTGATAATTCTAATATTTTCAGTATTCCATTGAAAATAAAGCCAGAACATCAGCTCATGTACCGCAGGGTTGAAGGTCGCGTATACTGTGTTGGGCAAAGTAGGCGTTGTCCCTCATGGGCTATCACGCTACTGAGTTAAGTTAAGGAGATATTTTAAAAATTTACTTTATATTCTCAGTAAAAAAAAATTTTAATATGTAGATACAAAAGTGTAGCATTATTTAAGAACATTTTCTTGTTGCTTACAAAAGTGTAAGTGTTCATTAATCGATAATAAAGAAAATGTTTGAAGATTCATTACTAAAAAACAGGGTGTTAAAGTATAAATAATAATTCAGAATTCGAAGGAAAATGATACTTTCTGCAATCAAATATAAATATAGTGGTTCATATATCAATCAATTGGAAGACAATGCATTTTCCAATCATGTTTATGTAAGCTTATTAGAGAAATATTTGGGTCAACAGATGTAAGCTTAAGAGTTTGAAATTAATTAAGAAATTAATTTAACACTCTTAAGCTTCCATCTATATGTCCTCTTATAGAGAGCTAGATAATCTGCTTATTAAACTTTTATGTAATTTACGGTAGAAAATGAGAAATTGGAACTTAAGAGGGACATCTGCTCATGAACCTCAGAGTCCAAGGTCACATAAGGGCACAATAGTCCTTGGCTCTCATGGGCTGTTGCGCCACTAAGTTAAGTTATATATATATATATATATATTGAAATCACTGTATGATGTTTGTTTAACATATGATTTTATTTGAATCAAATAATGTTCAGCTGGAAATTTTCTCAAGAAAGAATTCTAAAAAAATACTTCGTAATATATACATGTACATACAATGTATTTATATATCAACAATCATGCATTGTACAAAAATCGTATTTCCATACTTTTAAAATAAATCTTTTATTTTATACTACATACTTCACATTATGATATATTAACCATTTTTTAAATAAATCTTAGGAAATTTTAGTAATTTGAAGGAAGGCAAATTAAAAAAAAAAAAAACGAAGAATGCAGCCTCATCTCTTTAGAAGGAAGTTTTTACCCTGAAGGAGGAGATTAAATTTTTAATCTTAAAAGCAACTTAAATTTATAATATTTTTCTGGCATCTAGGCTAAAAAATTAAGGCATTATTTTATGATGAATTACGGATTTTAGCAGAATAATACTTGAATACAAATTATTTAAATGCGACGTAATTTCTTTTTCTAAACATTTTCTAAAGCAGCGATTCTGAAACTGTGGGGCACGTACCCCTAGGGCGCGCACCTAAATTATTAATCTATTGAAAGTTAGCAAACCAAAATACATTAAGGTATCATAAGAAATAAAATATGCATTTACACTAATAAAATACACTTAAAAATGTAGACATGAAAAGCAATGTAATGCTTAAAGTAATGTAATGAAAAAATGTCTATTACTTAAAAGTAACCAATACAGTTGAACCTATTCTTGTGCGGTAGACAGGGACCGCGCAAAATATATTCAAAAATATAAATAAACGCACAAAAAAAATTCAAAATTTTCGTTAATTTTTACATATAACGAACTAAGTCGAGAAGAAAATACAGAATTTTTTTCATGTAGTGGATAGGGACTACATAAAAAGTCGCATTTATAAAATATGCCAGCTATTTACGAAATTTATGTAAGAGTATTTCCATAATAAATTAAATAATTAAATATTACACATGGAAACATTTTTTCAACATATAGTTTCTCATTGTATACACGGATAAGTTTTCAAAATGCACATACACATAATTCATTGCTACTCATCGTAATCCAAAGCCATAGATGAATAAGTTAAAAATCGCTTTCGGCACCTGAAGGTACAATTTAAATTGATTTATTTTTGGCAACATAAAAGGTCGGGTGGTCAGTTGCTTGTAATTGTCACGATAACCAGATATGCAGGATGGAAGCTCTTTTTGAAATTTCATACTCGTTTTATATCTGGTATCTATTTTAAGGAAAAGCTTTTCCAATTTGTTGGAAAGCTGGACCCCTGCATATTTTTATCCGCTCTAAAAAAATCCGAATCTTCTTGTCCGTCTTCATATTTTTCAAATTATTGATAATGTCAATGTCATCGAAAGTTTCGTCTTCAATCAAGCGCGGGCTTCTGGAGCAACTATTATTCCTACGAACTTGAAACTTAGTTAGCATTTTTTATTTGTTAAGTAGAAATCTGCTATTAATTTTCTACGGATATCAACACCCATTAGGACGTAAAAATAAATAGACTTTATTTTTAAAAAAATTCAAATTCTTTTTAAAATAAAAGGCTGGGTATTTAAGATTGATTTTGAATACATATAACAGTTTAGTGGTAAGATTTATATGCCAATAAATTAAAAGCATATATATATATATATATATATATATATATTCATACAACATGAAGAAATACCTAGCTAAGAGGACGGGTAATGGCTAGTTTTCTTACTATTGCTAACGTTTGAAAAGCAAAATCTAAGACAATTTTTAATTTTATTTACAAAGATCGTGCTAGTTTTATATGAAATTATTTAATAACATATTAGATGAATAATTTTTCAGACGTTGAATTGTATCGATATGATATAAAGTTTAAAAAATTTCTTCTGAATAACCATAGTAGATGTGCGACCCCAAAATTATGAAAGAGGATATGAATTCAGATAAATCATTGCTAGACATGTCACCAAAGCTCACTTTATATTGAAAGATAAATTACTGGTGGACTCCTTCAAAAAAATCTGAAAACAAATAAATATTTACTTTTGAAATGAAAGGAAAAATTATTCTAGAAAGTTTTTTTAAGTTCAGTAAACTTTACATTAAATACAATTGGTATAGAAAGTTTGAAGCACTGTATTTAAGAAACAGGTTTTACCAAAAAGGGCCACTTTTTAGACATTAAAATATCATTTCATTAATTTTTTAGGAATTTGTTATATTTGTGGAGCTCTATTCTGAAAATTTAAACTACATTCTAAGTACTATTCATTTGATCTGAAGGAAAAGTTTTTTTACAAATGTACACTTTTTTTAATACGTATTAAATTAAAATTTTTAAAGTTACTCATAAATCATTTTAACATTTTGATTTTCAAAAGATAAATAGTTAGCATTGAATTTACATTCAATCCAATATTTTATTTCTTTTTTTAAGCCATACATTTGCAATCATCTTCATATCAACCCACTCGTTCACAAATCACAAATTTGATCTTATGAAACCAAGTGCTTTGTGAATTTATGTTTAATATCATAAAATTACTCTATATATATATATATATATATATATATATATATATATATATATATATATATATATATATATATATATATATAATATTCCTATTATATTTCTGGAGATTGGTTAAACTAATTGCAAGACGTGGCGAGTGGATGTTCTTACTGTAGTGAGCCAAAGATAGGGCGTGACCGGTGGTGAGTGATTATGTTACGTTGAGCATGGTCGAGTAGGGTAGTATCGAAGAGGCACTCATGGAAATCAAAATTCATTTTTATTCACATCCAGAAACACATAAAGATCCAGTAGAGACGACAATACACATACAAGAAGCAAACATGGACAACACAACACAGACAAATACACACATAAAACGCGCTGCAGCCGGCTACATGACTACAGAGAAACGAGCAAAGAGCGAGAGGTTACCCGAGACATCGGCTTTTATACCTGACGTTGAAGACCACGTGACATTTTTCTAATAAGAGCTCTAATTGGTTATAAGGGGCGGGAATGGTATTTATGATGCAATTTTTTTTTGTCGATTATGATTAAAATCATGGTGTTAGTTTCGAACTAAATAATTAAAAGATTATTTTAATATTATTAAAATATGTAATTAAAAGGATGCTATAGGGGGAATTTTTACATATGTATATATATAATATATATATACATATATATACTATTTATATATATATATAATGTTCCTATTATATTTCTGGAGGTTGGTTAAACTATTGTAAGATGTGGCTAGTGGTTGATTAAATAATGGAGAACCAAAGGTTGGGTGTGGCCGGTGGTGTGATTTTCTATCTTACGTAGAGCATGATTTAATACGATAGTTTCGAAGAGGCACTCCTGTGAATCATTATTCTTTTATTATTCATCTCTGTGTGTGTGTGTGTGTGGGAACACATAAATATCCAGTAGGGACGGCATTACACATACCAGCAGCACACATGGACTATACAACACAGACAAAGACACACGCAGAACGCGCTGCAGCCGGCTACATGACTACAGAGAAACGAGCGAAGAGAGAGAGAGATTCTTCGGTGTAAATACTGGGCATATGGCTCGCGAAGCGAGCCTCCATCCCACATCCGGAAAGTAGATGGGGAACGACTGTGTTCTATTATCATGCTAGCGTATAGCAGGCAGCTGATTGGACGAGGCAATCGTTGTGAGAGAGGTTTCCAGAGACATCGGTTTTTATAGCTGACGTTGAAGACCACGTGACATTTTTGCAATAAGAGCTCTGATTGGTTAAAAGGGGCGGGGAAGGGATTTATGATGTAATATTATTAGTCGATTACGATTAAAGTCAGGGTGTTAGTTTCGAACCAAATAATTAAAAGATTATTTGAATATTATTAAAAGATTTAATTAAAAGGATGCTAGAGGAAATTATTACATATATATATATATATATATATATATATATATATAATCAATGATACTAAGAATATTTTTAGTAGCGACTTGAATGATGTGGCCATATTTCCTTGCTCATAATTTATAATACTACTAATATTATAAGGTGTGTATTTTTTTTTTGAATTTCGCAATTCTCATATTGGTTTATACTTAAGAATTGAAGAAGGAAATGAAAACAGATAATAATAAGATAATGGGAAATAGTATATAAAAATCCACCTTCCAAAAAAATGTCATTTATTAGCTATAGAGATTTTGTCTTTTGAAAAAGCATTGCATTGCATTTTTTAATTTTCATTAAAAAATGCAAACGAAACTAATTATGGGAATTCAAATTTGGGTGGAATATTCATTAAAGTGTAAATTTTCTCATGAAACATTTCCTGTCGATTTCACCATTATGTTACAGTGTACTGCATAACCAATGTTTCATTACTTAAGTAGCAGAAAGATTATGTAAGAGTTAAATTACCTTTCAAATAAATTTGTACAAGAAAAAGTATGCTGCGTTTCTAATATAGGTAAGTAAAATTTTTAGAAAATCATTTGCCAAATACAGCATTACATGATAAGTCTTATTTCAAGAAATTGACCAACTTTCTCATTGTGTGGTCACAATTTTGTTTTATTTCCTGATTCTTTTCATGTACTTGTATAAAAGATAACTTTTTCAGTAACACAACGATCTCGTTCCTTTTTATACATTTACAGTTTTCCTCAAATGAATCTTTACATAAAACTAATTGTATGATTTAATCGACATATTATTGAAACGTCAACAATTGAGTCTTGTTTTGATAATTGTTTATGTTTTTTTAATTGCTTTCATCTTTCAGGCACGCAAATATTAAAAATGTTTTCTTTTACTAAAATTTATCTTGTAAAAATTTAAATTTTATTTATAGGATTTATTTATACATGATGAAAGTCTTAGTCAAAAGGAAATGCAGCTTTTTGAAGATAGTTTTATTTCTTAATTCATGTAGTTTTGAGTAATTAAAATATTTTTCATGAACCATTTTTAACCAGTATTGTAAATTCCCCAACTAGATTACTGAAAAATTGTAGATTATTGGATTTGTAAATTATCAAAGTACTATTTACAACATAATACAGAAGATAAGTTCAAAAACAGTTTTAAAACCTGTAAATAAAGTTATGCTATTTTCAAGTAATTAACTTATAATAAACTTCGTTGAACAATTCAGTCAAAAGGTTCTAATAGTATTTTGAATATTTTATTAAGAAAAAATAGTAAAAATATTTTTAAAGTACATGAAAAAAATATAAAGAATGAAGAGAAACAAAATGATAGGAAATATAACATGTCACATGATAACAAAATAGCTTTCCTAATAATAAATATAGTTTCAGGCTGTGTTTTAATATAAGTAAGGCTGTGTTTTAATAAGAGTAATAAAGATACACACACACACACTCTTACATTTCTAATTAAAATTTAATTTAAACTGTGTAAAATTTATATATATAAACATTCATTTAGTTTCAAGTAAGACTAAACAAATAAATAAAAAAGTATTTTGTATATGTGTGGTGAAATAAAAACACCAAATAACTTATCAATTTTATAACAGTTAATTTGAGCTGGAAATAAACCAGAAAAAAGTAGTGTAAAACAAAATTAACTTATTTCTTGAAATATATTATAGAAAAATGAAAATACTTCTAACTAGCTCTCTTATTCTCAAGTATTTTATTAATTTATATGCGTTAGATTTATTCAGATGAAGATTTGTTCGTAGACTTGTAAAATCATGTTTTTATCGAGAAGTTGAAATTTCTTGAAAGCATTTTACACATGAAACTGACATCTTCAAAATGTAACAGTTTATGATTAACAAACAGCTTCTGACTCAAAGAAAAAATATTTCAAAATATTCAACAGTTATTTTTTTTTAATAAAAGCAAGAAAATTATCACACATATATAAGTGAAAATTATGATACATCAATACACATCCAGTATAGAATCAACATAAGTAATGGTACGTCTCAATGGTCTCTTTACTATTAATATTTAGGGCACCATTAGACTATTGGTGTCATGTCAATAAAACTAAGAAATGGAATGAAACCTATCACTTAGGAATAAAAGGAAATATCAATCTCTTGCTAACACATTACTAGACTGTCACAAAATAGTATCATTAAACGTAGTCATTGCATGCTAAGTCAGTTTCTCAGAAAATATAACTATTTTAACATATGACTAGAAGATGGTTTGCATTAATATTGAGGAGGTATAAATTTGTACGTTTATGGGTACAGAAACTGTTTAACAAATTTTAGAAAAAAATATTTTCAAAAAAATGTTTCTAAATATTTTATATTATGTATTTTTTTAAGTTTCTTTTAGCAACAATAAGAGAGAAGAAAAAATATGGCAATATTTCATGTAGCTCTTAAATTCAGAAAATGATTACTTAGATAAAATATGTACATAGTTTTTATAGCGAAGCCTCCTTCACAAACAGTATATCCTAAAACTAAAACGTATACGCAAATTTCTAACAGACTTGGTATATCGGCGCACTCAAGCAATTTCAATGCAATAAATAAATAAACAAAAATGTTGATTAGGTAGAGCTATGCGTAAAAAAACAGCAAATGTAACAAGTAAAATAAAACATGCGGAATGAATGAACAGTTTGATCAATTTAGAACTAAAATTACATGCAGTTAAGTGCAAAAAGGAGAAACATATAGCAGGCTCATCACTAATAAAAAAAATCGTTGGGTTGGATTCCGTGTGATTTCTGATTAAGAGTCCACTTACATATCCGGTTAATGTGGCGGTGTCACTAACCTTGGTCAACTTGGCGAAGTTTAGTACGCATCATGAGCAAACATCACATCAAACCAGTTACGGTCTGTTGTTCAACACTTTGTCCATCTCCCGGAGATTTTACAGATTTTTGACGTTGGACACTCATAACGATTGTCATTACTTCATTCTGAGCATGATTAAAATTGGTTTCATGTTTGCTATTTGGGATTATCCGCCCCTGTGTTCTGCAAACTGAACGGGGTTTTTTTCTCATCAGAGGAATATTACTTTTAATTTTCCTAGATTAATTTTGTAAGTCGAATACACTCGGCAATACATGTTCAGATTTTTCACGCATTCCGTATTGGTCATTATATTTGTTAAATTTTATATTTTTTTCATGCAAAGTTCTTCCTAGAAGATATTTTTGATTTTTTTTATTTCCTTAAATGTTTTCGGTGCATAGTCCATACAAAAAGTTTGATGACCTTAATAATTTTAGTTGCAGGTATGGATTGCAATATCTTAAAAAAACATAATGCAGGAATTGTAATGTATGATATGCAAATACAATGTAAACAGGAAACTCACCAATTAAAAAAGAATATCAAAATATTACGCACTTTCTTCACAACTACAATCTTGCTTCCATAGATACGAATATCAGACTACGAATCCTGCGCGTGTCCACTATCGCTCTGAGCTATAATAGGATAGTTTCAGCTCGCCTTCTTGGATGATTCTCATATTTTATCACTTATCTTATTTGTACGATGCAACTTTGTACTCACAGTCTAATTAATTTCGCCCGTTAGGAAGACATACAAACGAAAACGTGTACTATTTTGCTATGTTGGTGACCCTTGAACATATAGTGGAGACAATTTAAAACATTTCTAGTAAATACCAAAAAAACGGTATTTAAACTTGTGCATACCGGTATTACAAAATTGAACAAATGGCTCAAAATACCGGTATTCGGTATCCAGGTATACCGGTACTGCAATCCCTGATTACAGGATACTGTTTAAAGAAGTTTAAATAATGACACCCTCTATGAACGGGGTATTCACATGACCATTTAAATGGAATGTTTCAATTTTAAATCTAAAATAATTTTTTACTGGAAAAATATTTTTGAAAATGTATTTTAATAAAATAGAATCGGCATAAACTTATTTTTAAACGTGAATTCTTTCGTACAAAAAAAACAGGCGGGAACACCTTCTCAAATTAAACTTCTGAAGGATAGTGTAAAGAACATTTTTGATTTAATTTTTATAATGATTTCAAATTAAAATTTTAAACAAAATTTTAAAGAATAATTCAAGTTTTTTATTTAAACTGTTCTAATATTGTTGAGTTTGTTCAGCAACAATATGACAAAATGTAAAAAAAAGGGAAAGAAATCAAGTCTGTTTAACAATATAATTCTTGCTTTAGTATTATTTGTAGAAGTTTATCATAGAAATAGGAAATGTGCACAGGAACTAAGAACACTAAAAAGAGAGTGTAAGCTATTCAAAATTAACCATTTGTATTCAGTATTTGACCATAAGTAAAAAATTATTATTTGAAGAATAGTTGTGAAAAGGGAAAAAAATAATAAGCTCTCATTTTATAAATTTAAAAGCAACTCTTTAGAAAATGGGAAAATTATAATTATTTTATACTTTAAGATATAAGTATAATGGTTAACAAACGTAACATTTACGTTAACAACTCTAGTAGCTAGATTTCAAAAAAATGGTTTATTCTTGATTATTTTTAATGCAAACAATATATTTTGAAAATACAAAGTATCTTTTGCTTTACTTATGATCAGCGTTTTTGTGAATTTGTAATGAGTAATTTGAAATACAAACATCTCTCTGAAATACATGTATTTTATGATAAAGCTAAAGTAATTAATCAGTGTGACGGAATTAATTTTGTTTTTCAACACTATCCCCATCGATAGCGTTTAAAAAAAATCCGCAATCTAATTTTATACGAAATAAATAAGGAAATTTGACATTTAAATGAGAACTAAAATTTTCTACAATTTAATCCTGAAAGATGTAATAAAACGAATCATAAAAAAGGCTTATGAATATTATTCTATTAGGTTCACAGCTTAACGCACCGTTGCTAAACTGATATTTCATGCATGAAAATGATTAAGTATTGAGTTTTTGAGAATGCTACTTTTCATACAAAAATACGTATTTAACAAAAAATATAATAAACATAGATATATATTCAATCTCATATATAATTCAAAAATTTTTATAATATTTTAATCTATACATGGGTCATTTCCGTATTCTGTTTTTCTTACATACTCATGGTATTAGGTTGTGAAGGTGTTTTTGGCATAGGTACGGATGACCAATAGTTCTGATATGAACAGTCCCCAATTTTCGTACTTCTATTTTTGCAAACGTACTTTAATCAACGTTTACATTGTTGTAATAAAAAAATAGTGTGATTTTACTTCAAAAGAAGTATTGAAACATATGAGATATAATTGACATCATTTCAAATATATATATTATAATTTGAAATAGATATACTATAAGAATACTGGATAAAAATTCTCAGATAATATAAATTTATTTAAATTTAGGTGAATCACTTTTTATACACGTCTCTTTTTTTTAATTTTGTTGAAAACCATTTTCATTATTCATCTCATAAAATATATGACGTCGTGCTATATATACAACCTCTATTAATCATATTAAGTATGAATTTTTTTTTGGAAAAAAGAATGATGGTTCTCCTCGCTATATATATATTTAAATATATAAAATCAATCACAATTATCAATTGAAAAATTGAAATATATGAATCTTATAATACTAAATCCCATTTCAAAATATCAATGGCGAATACAAAAGATAAAATTTCATCGTTTTCAAACAAAATAAAAAAATTATAAAATAAAATAAAAATTTATAAAATATCCAAGTGCAATTTCGGACTTAGGACCGAAAAATTGGATTAAACTAGTTTGATGGCGCCAACCTTCCCCCTATTGACACTTGGTAAGTTAATTGGAAAATTTCCAAATTTCAAAAATTTATATATATATATATATATATATATATATATATATATATATATATACATATATATATACTCAGGAACATTGAAAATAGCGACCCAAGAAGTACAATCGCAAAAAATTTGTAAATAAGGGAGTAATGTGATATGCAAATAATCCAAGTTTTGTTCCAATACGCATGTTCATACACGCCGAGGTGGCGCTGCACGCAGGAAGAGGGTGCTATATAAGCCAGCGCAAATTAAAAGTTTCATAAACGTGACGATTACCCACCGATTGTAGGAATACTTTGGTAAGCGAAACATGCCAGGTAAAGGTGCTTGAAGACATTTTTCACAGTTAAGCGAGTTTGAGAGAGGCCTAATCATCGGGATGAAAACTGCAGGCTGGTCGACGCACCGTGTTGCTAGCCAGGTGGATCGTTCGGAATGTGCCGTTAGAAATTGTTGGGAGTAGTGGACACGAGATGGTACCCATGCACGGGAAACCGGGTCTGGAGCGACCAGGAAGACCACGAGGAAAGATGATCGAAGGATCCTGCGGCAAGCACTTGTGGACCCCACAGTGACTCGTTCAACTATACGAGCAGACGCAAACGTAGCAATTGTTCCACAAACTGTTTCCAGACACCTTGCAGAAGCAAATCTTAAATCAAAGCACACTTTCCGTGCACTCCCTTTAACACCGGAACATCGGCAACTGCGTCTACAATGGTGCCAAGCCAGATCAATGTGGAATGTCACAGATTGGCAAAAGGTTGTGTTTAGTGATGAATATCGGTTTATTTTGGGGACAGATGATAACCGTGTACGGGTGTGGAGGCGACCTGGTGTGCGGTACAATGCCCCCACACTGTTCTACATCACACTGCCCGCACAACTGGTGTATTGGTATGGGGGGGGCATAGCCTGATAGCCGGTCCACTTTATTTGTGATGCGTGGAACCTAAACGGGCCAACGTTACGTTGATGATATTCTTCGACCACATGTAGGACCTTTCCTAAAGGGTCTCCGAGGGGCAATTTTCTAGCAGGATAATGCTCGTCCGCATACAACAAGAGTTGCTCAAGACTTCCTACGTCAGTTTCAGACTCTTCCATGGCCGGCCTCCCCCTACCCCCGATTTGTCCCCTGTAGAGCACGTGTGGGATCAGCTAAAATGGCAGATGCCATCGTGTTACTCTGTACAAGATTCAGAGTTGGCTCTTCAAGATTTGTGGGCCCATCTGCCTCAGGACAACATAAGGTCTCTAATCAACTCAATAGAGGACCGTGTGGCTGCATGTATTGCAACTGGAGGTGGTCCAACTCGCTATTGAAGTTGTCCAGTATTTGTGTCGTTGCACACCTGGTATTCGTTTAATTGTCTTATTTTTGAGATCAAGTGAATCTCTTATCTGTGTCATTATGTGTATTAAATTTCATTTCAATCCGATGCTTTCTTCTTGGGTCGCTATTTACAATGTTCCTGAGCGTATATATAACTTTAAGTATTCATTCATATTTATATTATATTCTACATATATTATATTATATTATATAATTTTCAAAAGTATAAATCTATTTCATAAAGTAACCAGATTTTTCTGATTGATTAAACTATAATTTAATAGTTTACATGGGAATATTCAAATTAAATTCATCATGATTTACACATTTAAATAGCTTCATTTGAATATTATTTGAAACTATGTCCTTATTATTCAGATTTTGTTACAAAAGTTATGTAATAAACTATTTTTTCTTAGGGATGATCTCACTATGTTTTATTCTTTAAAAGTGAGCTGCATTTTGTTTTAAAATTGTCTCAATTCAACCATACTTCTTTGAAACATATTAAACAGTAAGTTTAATAGGCTTCACTCACTTCTACTAACATTTTCACAATATTTTATTCACCCATACGCTTAATCTCATAAGCGAGGCAATGGAAGTTCCTTTTTTTCATCTCTTTTCTCGTGCTTACTATAAATAACCATCTCATTTTTACAACTGAATTTCTTTTATACTAAATTATTATCAAAAAATAGATTTAGAGCCATTAAAAACAGATCAACCTGTCTACCACAATTTAAAAATACGTTTAGAACGTTGATGAATTTTAAACTACAAACATTTATGATTGACGAAAACAACAGTTTATATCATGCGTACAAACTACTAAATATTAAAACTCTACATGTACAACTTTAAAAATTAATTTCATGGGATTAATTAAAAATAAGAACAAAAAAAAATTTCTTAAAAATAAGAGTTTTATTTTCATTATAACGGTACAAACGATTTAAGTGAAACACAATTATAAAAATTCCCAAATCTTTATGTATAAAAAAGACATTGCATGTTTTTTTAAATATCTCAAGGCACAAATAATATTTGGAGACTAAAATAAGCTTTGAAGTTCTTAACAGCAAAGGGACGCAAAAGAGAATAAAACAATAATGCTATGAATTTTAAAAGAAAATGATAACCTTAACAGAAGTAAACATAAGAAAAAGAAATTGTTTCTTGGGAACTACTTGCAGAGAGCGAGTAGCGTTTTTATAAATGCTTTCGAGGAAAACCGGTAAAGTATCTTAATCCCCAATCAATCATAAACTCGAATATGATATTTGGATTCGAAATAATAAAAAAATAAAATACATGTATAATCAGATATTTAATTTTTTTATTATTTATGAAAAACATTATAAAAATAAGGAGTGTTGCCCAAATTATAGGCACAATTTACAGTACAGAAGCACATGTTATGAAAAATGAAAGTTTTCGAAGTACTTCCGAACAACATTGAATGATTTTTGAAGTCGCAGCTGCTCGGTGTTCTTCGTAAATACATATAGTCAAATAAACAATATAAATTAAAGACCAGTTGCACCATCTAGTTGTTTTCTTCCAACGTAATTGTCCCAACAACTGTTCCAACGTAAGGTCCCTCTTGTAAGACTGTAATCAAGAGAAATACTACGGTGGTTAGCTCAGTTCAACTTTTATCCATGGTTTCTAAATTCAAACTCATTAAAGATTAAAACAGATTCAAATTCTTTTACATTTAATTTGATCACAGTTACAATTATATCAAAACAATTAAAAGTATAGAAATAACGAGAGGTGTGCGTGCGCAGACATAGGTATCTGCTTTCTTCACCGAGCCGGCAGGAAGATTGATTAAATAAGTATTCACTCGACGGAAAGTGTGCACACTGTTTTGTTCATCTTTTTTATTACCATTCTGATTACAAAATCAAATTTTATCATAAAATTCCATGAAATTATTTTCATGAAATCAATACTACTTGTTTGCCTCCTATACTAAAATCCAGTGACCTTTACTCAACAAAGGTGCCATCAAGAATAATAATTCTCAAAGAATCATTTCATAGTAAGATACAATATGTTAATTACACATTCCGTTACTGTTCAATTTTGAAAAGATGTATTACTGCAATTATGTGGGTAAAATCTTTTCATACGTGATAAAAATATGTGTTATTATATGGCATAAAATACAGTCAGAAAATATACATATTTAAATGTATATAAATCAATCACAATTCTATAATCAAGCATAACTTTGAAAATTTAAAAATCCTAAAAAACAAAATCCTATTTCAAAATATCAATGCAGAATATAAAAAAAAATCCAAAGTTATCAAAGAAAACTAAAAATGTATAAGTTAAAAATTTATAAAACATCCAAGTCCAAACTCGGACATAGGACCGATAAGTGGAGTTAAACTATATTGATGGCGTCTACCTTCCCTCTATTGCAACGTGGTAAGCCAATCTGGAAATATACAAATTCTCAAAATTTTAAATTTTAAAAAAGTTAGGCTATTGGCTATCGCATTCTGAAAGATATTATAACATAAAAATGATAAAAATTTCAAACAAATATGTGCATAATGTAACTGAACCACTAAACATTAAAGATAATGGTCCCACCTTTAAAATGCATGTATAGAAGGGAAAAAAACATCACTAAAATCTCTAAAATTTCAAAGTTTAAAATAAAAACCTCTAGTATATATTCGCATTACCTCCCTCAAAATTTCAACGCACAAACAGGATATGAAACAAATTGTAACTGTGTATGCGTATATATATATATATATATATATATATATATATATATATATATATATATATATATATATATATATATATATATATATATACATATACGTAGGAGGTGTAGAATTGCATCACCTTGTTTTAAAAATGCCAAGGTTTCAGTTTCTTGGACATAAAGTTTTGATTTTTCCGTTAAGCGGGTAAACTAGAAATTTTTCATCACGTCAAATTGTGGAGGGCTCAAAATCATTATCTTGATTTTGAAAATTTGAAATTTGAGTGAGTTATTACATACACACACTGATATACTAGTGTTTTGTACAGGTTTATGCAATTTAGTTTATTACACTTTACTTATTAAAATTTAAGGGACATAAATTACTGTTAGTAAATAAAATTCAGGTCCACTCTTAACTGGTATTCTTTAAAACTTTTATTACCTTGAAACTATTTACTGATTAATACATGGTAAGCTAACGAAATAAAATTAAGCTTATTTAAAGTTATGTTTTGCACTAATTTAAACTAATTATAATTTTTGGTGGAAGAAATTTAATTCAAAGTGGACAAATTTAAAACCGCAGAATACAGACTTCTACCCATTTTAATCTATTTTAAACTGTAAATTAAAATTTAATAGTTAGTAAATTATCTTATATGAAAAATATATTGTGATAGTTATTTTACTGCTGGGGCGGAAAATTCCATGTATGTACCAAAAATTTTTTTTTCTCATTTCGTTCTCGTCATACTTTTTTGTGGTGAAATATCTTCTACAGAATTTTTAAAAACATAATTATGCTTCTTTTTTATCACTGTAAATAAATAATTAGCCATAAATCTGCATAAGTGCATAATAATTATTTAAAGGGTCTCTAAGTTAGATTAATTAATCGTTCAACGAATGTTAAACTTAATGCTACGAGGATAGTTACAAAAGCACCCGGTCTAACAAAAACAAACAGACAAAAAATTGTGCGAGGGGGGGGGGAGATATATTTATTACTCTATATATAATTCCTTTGTTGCTCAATACACTTCCCTGCGTTGTTCAATAGCTCTAATACATCGCTTATAAAGAGAATCGTTGAGCTCCTGAAAACAGCTACCAGCCGCAGACTCTGTCTCTCCATTGTTGACAAATAATTTACTATCAACAAAGTTTCGTCAAGAGTTCGGAAATAGCATATTATCTGATTGGTTTAAATGTGATGAATAGGATGTGGAGATAAACGAAATAGGGGAAAATTATATTCATTAATTTTAGTCATAATGGTAAGGAAAAGATGGTAAAGTCATGTGAAACGGTGCATTGTCTTGATGAAGTAAATTTTCTTTTTTTACTATAAATGTGGTTTTTTTCTCTGATTTCTTCTCTCACGAGCATTAATAAGTTAGCATAATACTTGATGTTGAATATTTTTCCTTCTCTCTGAAGATAATAAATGGAAAATTATCTCCCACACATTCGAAAAAATCGACGTCATGTCCTTGCCAGGAGGTAGAACTGTCTTAGTCTTGTTGGAAGCCTATTCTCCACTGTGTGGTGTTAATCAATTATTTGGTTATAAACACAAAAACCGGTGAATCTATACAAAAACCAGCTTTATTCCTGTGAAACTTTGCAATACCTTTGGCTCCTCTTGAAAACCTGCTTTTGTTTTATTCCAAGTAATCATG